>WEDG01010342.1:0-10618 GCA_017591395.1 Schistocephalus solidus | reverse complement strand
AAACAACATTTCACATGCACACATACGCGAACTTTTGGGATAAGCCCTCTATACCCGAACTGCCTGCTGACAGTAAACACTTCTAGCTACGTATAAGTAGAGGCAAACAGCACAAAATGGAAACGTCCACGTTGGTCACGAAAACAACTTCGTATGCTTTATGCTTAAGAATATGGTACCTGTAGCTCGTGATTTGAAATACAGTTGGCCACTGATGGCCTCCCCGGTTTATAGAAAATCAAAGACCGCACATGGCCTTATTTTAAAGAAAGAGTAGCGCGGCTTCCTCGCAACGTATTTCATGCGAGCATTTATTGTGTAGGTGGGAAGCCTTCCGATGCGTTACCGCTTCTGTAAGCACTAATTGTTTTGGCGCAGGACGACGCTGCCTGCAAAAGATAAAGCGCATCCCGAGGAGTGGTTGCGCAGCCCAATACTTAATCGCGTGGTCGTGGGACATAGACGCGCCGACTCGCTTTTGGTCAAGCAAAGTGAAGGTTAATGTTTACCACGGTTGCGTGAACGTTGCACAGTCACTGGAGCATATATTGAAAGATCGTATACCTTGAGGAAGGGCAGGAGATGAAAGACGAGGACTTCTTTGCAGTCCATTGATGTTATTTGAAACAAGCCGGCGCACTCATCGCGTCATGCAATCTTGGGTTTATTTCAAAGTTTCCCCAGATTCACTACATTTAGTGTACGTTGGAGTGGTTAAGAGGTTACACCTCCATGGATCTTCACCTTTTGGTATTTTGATCGACTGGACACTGCTGCAACTTTGAAGTCGCCAATAATATTCCAGTTCGTGCCCACGATACCGTCATCATTAGACGGCCTTCTGCAGCTTACGGGAAGTATAGAAGTTCACGCTTCGGTCTCACGTTTTCGCCGCCAGTTTCTTTCCGGCACTACCAACAAATCAACAGAGATCGGATTCAACCCTTAATCCTTTCGAATTCTAGCGCCTGTGAAATATAACCTCAACTTTCGTCCTCAACAGTGGCTCTGCACCTTTCCACCTCTGAACAAAGGCTCGCTACTTGACGGCTTTTCTCCAAGATCTTCTTCGAAGACTATCACGGCTGAGTCGTCCTGACTTCCATACTTGCATCAGTTACACAGCTTCTTCTGAAAATATCCAGCACTATTCTAGAGCAGATTGAAAAAGTGAGACCACCAGCAATGAGCGTTACCAGTCGTAGACCACGCATATGAAAAACCACCAAACCCCGATTTCGAAACCCAGTAACACTCGTGTAACCGATGACCACCGCACTACCGAAAACTCGCCATGAGCGCATAGGCACGACCGACGAAATTAATTTTGTTAGCTGCGGAACAGCAACTGCAGGCTGACTCATACATCAACAGTCACTTTGCAGAAAACTACCCGTAGGATCATTAGACTGCATGGCGATTAAGCAAAGTGGCTTCGAAGGAGACACAACAGGAAACACGGTAGCCGTTTACTGGCATCAGTAACAGTCAAAAGAACGCGTCCACAAAAGCCTTTACCACAGGGATTATGTTCAGGACCTGTCGAGCGCCCGGCTCGTGGGTGATCAAAGAAAACATATTTTAGTAGGGAACATTAACTGAGAAAAACTTTTGATTAATTAAGTCCTTAGACTCCAGGGTGATTATTCACAGAGGACTCCAGGAGACACAAAAGGGAAATAGGACTAGGGTACTGACATCAGCTACTGATAGGTCTGCAAAATGAGATGGATTCCACAGTAGCCCATCATTGTGTCGGTTATGAGGGCTTTAATCCGCGAGGCCAGATACTGAAGAGAAGCAAGGCCTACTGACTGACATCATGGTGACTATTCTAGATGACAGCAAAAGGAAATCTCTTTATATTATTAAAAGGTTTATTGATTTGGCACTGCTTGGGCGCCGTCAAATCCTTAGAACACAGGAAAAACCATAAAACAAACTCCTTTTTTCATTAACCACTTTAGCTTTGTTTTGCTCGTTTGCTTAAATAGCAGTGTTCAAAATGACGGGTTTTTTAAGTAAGAAACCTGTTTTGTGACGTTTAAGAAATTGCAAAATTTGAAGTTAAAACAGCTATATAGAATGGGGATGAATGTATCAGGGTAAGAATGGTTAGAGTCAAGACTAGTCTGTTATTGACGTTCGAGAGTATTCATTCGACAGAGGTAGAAACATCTGCGGTCGATTCGAAGGGATAGGTACTTCCAATCAGATGCGAGCGCAGTTGATTCCGGTGTGGGGTCTGCCGACTAATTAGACTTAGTTGACTGATTGCTAAAAAAAGGTGAAAATAGATTAGGAGCAGGAAGAGTTCAACGGTAAGAAACTTTCAATGCAGTCCTACAGTCTTCATATTTGTATTATATAACATAGTGTTGATTATGTTTGATCTAGCTGTATGAAACAGCTAGTACCATTCGTTTCATAAAGCTATATCAAAACCTAGGCGTGCGGCTCGTTGCGCATTCGAATTACGTAGAGCATAAATGATGTTAAAAACGGAAATAAAATATACTACTAACAGACTGAGATAAAAAAATAATAAGTTTTGCAAGTTAGTTTTAAAGCAAATTGTTTAACAATCATAAAATTATATATAAAAATAAAGACGCTATCCAAAAACATTTTGAAAAATGTAAAAATTATCATAAATTTTTTTAATAAGTTTTAACAATAGAAAAAAAGCTGCTTTTTAGATAATGGGTATATAAATCATTAAATTGAGAGCCCTTGCGCATAGCCAGAGGATAGGTATTTATGAGTCTTGTAGGTCACTAACCACCAGCTATAGCTTGCCCATAACCAGAAGGTGTACCACATAACCAGATGATTAAATTCTTCATCTCTGTGTGCATTGCAGGTCGTCGTAGGAGGTTCATAAAAGGACGTCAAATAACTACTCGTGGGAGCTTCTGGCCCGAAAGCATCGCGTCATCGGAAGTGCACGCTCGTATGACATCATGGGTGATCAGTAGCTATCGCTCGATAGTAACCGCCACGTTGTAAAACCCGTGATTCCTGAAGTTGGCGTTATCAGAGCCCTTTCAGCCCGAATTCTATGTTAAAGAACTGAGTTGAAAAATGTCCTATCTTATTCAAAAAATAGATGTGTGGTATTATTTAACAGATATTGTTTGATTTTTAATTTAAATTCTAGTAGAGTTCGACTCTTTCTAATAGAACTTGGCAGAGCATTCCATATTGTCGCGTATCTTATGGAATAAAAGTTCGATCGTTGGGCCTTTTTGAATTTAGGAATTTTTATAATATTTTCATAATTTCTAGTGTCTCAGGGGGCCGTTTTTGATTTGTTAGTATATTCATTCTGAGCATATATCCTAATAAGTCGTGTAAATTTCATACAAGCTTTAGGAGACTTCATCTTTGGAGTCTTCCTCGATCCAGACGGCTAAAAGCACCATATATATTGCATAAGGTTCTCAATGCATGAGCCTTTGAATGCCATCGCATTTGGATAAGGATCTGGTAAAGCATCTTTGAATGGCTTCTAGTTTTATCGGCAAGCCGATGGGCATAATGCCAACAAAAATCGAGCAGCGCATCCGACGTTCGACCTTCGCAGTCCGACGACGTCCACTGCTATGCTCCATGGAAAGAGTGGTGCAGCGACGACGCGACTTGCGCGTGAGTGATAGTAAGCCTCGCGCTGCAGCTACCGCACTCTTCCTCCTCCCCACCTGAGCCCGGTGTCAAGACAGAGTCAAGAAGACCGGAGGCGGGGAGAGGACGCAGGTGGCTGGCGCGGCCCGGTTCCCTTAGTCCTAGCCGCCCCTAAGCGTGCCACCACCTCCATGTTCGGAATTTGTAGGCGGGCGCAGCAGATAACGCATACCGTGCCCTGATGTGGCCCCATGTTGCGGTCCAACGCATCTTCCACGTGACCCGTTTAGGGGGCACGAGCAGTAATCCAGGAGAGGTCAAAACGTACATTTTATATAGTCGTGTCTTTAGGGCAGGTGAGGAGAAATTTTTACAAATGGTGGCTTACGTCAACTCCCCATCGACAAGCGACGACCACTCTCGTCATAAAGAAGGCATACTTGTTGGAAATTAAAAACCACCCAAGAAGAAGAAGCGAGTTACGTCTCCAGGGTAAACTCCAGGCAAACCACTTCCACTGAATAACAAAACAGTTGACGTTAATGCAACAATGATGAGTGAAATTTTATTACCTTGTCCCGCAATTAAACCTACCAAATCACCTAACACTACTGAAGGAACAGCCAGGATTAACCTCAATAAACCTATTAGAAACCACAAGAAGGGCTCGTCATTAATTCTGGAACGGGACATCATCACTCAATTCCATCGCAAGGACAAATCAGTAAGGGAGGTCATTCAAAAGCAAGTTTATGGAAGCAAACATAGCAGCTTTGCGTACAGCAAATTACAACAGGGCAATGAGAGTGAAGGTTCCCAGGCCGAATCCAGTGAGTCATACAAAGATTTTAACTCTACCGTAGATAGCGTAGTCTACCAGAATAAAATTCCTCCTGAGTTAGAAGCTCCATAAGCGAATAAGAGCGTTAAGTTACCAAACAAACATACTGACCGCAAAATAAATGTAATCATAAAAGGGGCTCCTGAGTCAACTTCTTCGATTATGAAGGAAAGAGTAGAACATTACCTGAATCTGTTCCGAAAATATTCAAATGCCTACCTTCAAGATGGAGAATACGATACCGTGCACAGTCTTCCATCTAGGGAAATTGAATGCCTCTCATGAACTTTCAACACTATGGCCTCTTTTAATCATTCTCGAAAATTAAGTTCAGGCCACACGCCTTATAGAACGGAGAATGGCTCTCCGTAACTCATATACAGATGTGTTTTTTTCAGCCGGATTATGAACCGGTGGAAAGACACAAAATGAGAAAGCTGAGGACCGAACTGAAGAGAAGGACCGAAAAAGGGGGAAATTTTGGCTTCAAATACGGGACAATATAATCATAGTGATGAAGAGGTCCTTCCTGTGACAGACACCGTATATCATCAGAGTTGGCCCTTGCCGAGAAGACGGACAATTAAGGTCATGTTATCAAATGTCCAGAGCCTTTTCCAGAAAATTTGTTCAATCCGGAAGTTTAGTGATGAAAAAACACAAAATATACTTGCCCTGACAGAAAAATGGCTCTCAGAAGATATTCGAGAACACGAAGTATCCCTCTGTGCTTATCAACTGTTTAGAAGAGACAGGAGAGGCCGCGGAGGAGGAAGCGCTGTTTATGTTAGATCTAATATAACTGCGATTTCCGATGTACATCCAATAACAGCAGAAGTTGGAGTTTTATCTTTAAATCTTACAACTTAGTCGCCCTACATTTGGCATTCACAGATGCATACCGTCCCCTAAAGCAGAATGTCGAACGCGATGTCATTCTCCTAACGGAGCTGACCAAAACTTGCTTGAACAAAGATGTCCTTATCGTTGGAGACTTTAATGCTCTAAATATCGACTGGGAAACTTAGACTATTTCGGGTTCAACGGATAAATTCGGTTATTGTTTGCTTGAGAAGGCAGACAAAAAAATTACTTTATCAGAATTAACACATTGGGACACGAGTTAGGGAAGGGCGACGTTCCAGTTGTCTAGACCTCGTCTTCACCCGATCCGAGGATAATGGGCTGGATTTACACGATCTACCACCAATGTGTGCTAGTGACCACGTTGTACTGCTCTTTGAGTATTCCATGTTCTCACAGCCTGACTTACTTATGCAACTGGAAACAAGCCTCTGGAAGGGATATTTTTCCAGCATGCGCACGCAAATCTCAGCAATACCGTGGACAACCATATTACGAGGGCCTGTGGACGAATGCTGGAGAAAGGTCAGCTCGTTGGTTAAAAGAATTATTAATCTTTATTATCGCCTTAATGAAATAAAACAAAAATCATCCGTTGTTGATAAACCGCGCACTTCAGATCTCCTTTAAAAGAAGAAATAAGATGTGGGAGTGGTTTCGACTAAAGGGGAGTGTCAAACATTTTCAGAAATGCAAATGACAACGGGGTGTCTGTAAGCGTGAGGCAAACCAACTCTGAATAAACTATGAGTTTAAACATACTACAGAACTATTTGCAGCATCCCAAGATCCTATACGATTACATACAAAATAACCAAAGACATCGTGACCTGATTCCAATGCTGTTGTCATAAATTGGAGTACTGGAAACGGATGGCCAAATGAAAGCCTCAATCCTCTCTAGCCTATTTCAGTTGGTATTAACTCATGAAACAAATCCTCCCCGCTCCTCTGTTCAGGGCATCTACAACATTCGGAAACGTTTGCATTAGAAAATAATCTTTACTTCTCGCCAAAATTGGTAAAAATTGAATAACCGCCTGAATCCTGCCAAGTCACCGGGTCTTAACTCGCAGAAAAAATTGATAAAAGCCTTAAACCAAGGCCGTCCAGTTGATGTCATTTTCTTTGACTTCAAGCAGGCTTTTGATAGCGTACTTCATCAGTGATTGTTACCTAAAATTTGGCAATGTTGTATTTAGGTTAATGTCCTTAAAGTGATCAAAAGTTTCCTGTCATGCCGACTGCAAAAACTACTTTTTGGCACCACTTAATCCGAGTGGGTAACAGAATAAAGTGGTGTTCCGCAGGGTTCAGTCTGAGGCCATTTTCTCTTCCTAATTTATATAAACGACTGCACTGATAACTTTGACTGTTTTGCCTTCATAATTGCAGATGATATCAAAATCTGAAAAAACATCAGTCCTGTTGACGACACGCCGAAAATACAAGAAAACGTTGAAAAATTGGCTGTCTGGTCCAGCCAGTGGTTTCTAACGTTTGATATACCCAAATGTGTAGTCTTACGCTTTGAATCTGGGAGAAGACGTTTCCCAAAATACCAGTGACACCTTAACTGAATTCCACTAAAAGAAGTATATGTGCACAAAGATCTAGCTATCTGGATAGCTTTCAACCTAATGCCCTCCAAACACTCTAAACGAGCATCCAAAGGCGACGAGCATCATGCATTGCATCAGGTGCACTTTCATAGTCTTTCCTGCCGAGCGGCTTTCACGGATCTTCAGAACTTTCTTAAGACCGCATTTGGAATACGGAATGCCAGCATGGATGCCTTTGATGAAGAAAAACAGTGATCCTATTCAGCAGGTGCAAAGACGAGCAACAAAATTGGTGGATGGTCTTAGGACCCTGTCATTTCCAGAAGGACTTATCAAGCTTAACATGTTTCCTTTATCCTGTAGGCAAATGGGATGTAACCTGCTATGGACATTCCAAATTATCAACGGACATGCCTGTTCGCTGAAATCCAAAGGTTTCTTTAAGTTTACAAGTATGACTCACCGGCACGGTCATCCATCTGAAGTCAAACGTGAATGTACATGCCTAGATCTACGAAAACATTTTTTCAGTGAACAAATGACGGGCTCTCTGGGCCTTAAATATACAATTTTTTATTTATTTATAAATGGCTTAACCATGGAACTCACTTCTAATCGAAATAATGACGTCGGATATCATGGATAAGTTCAAACGACAGTTAGGTTGCTGAAAATCGAACCGCGTCCTTCGAATTCGGTTTAAAATTTTCGACCTCCGAGGAATTAACTACTTTCGAGATTTCAGTCTACTGGTCACTCTTGCGGACTTTATTTATCAAGCGTTGGATTCTTTTCGACATACTCTTCATCCTCACAAGACTACTGCAGCAAAACAGCGGAAACGGCCGATATCCTCCTCTTGTGCACTTCTCGCCAGCAACTCCACGAGATCTTCCAGTCAACAGAGGGCTGAGTCATTTCGATATTTTATTCATAAAGTTGCTCCCGCTAAAACCTTCGTCCCATATTTTTAACACCCTTTATCGTTTTTGCGATCTATCATGGAAGTCAAAAATATACCCTTCGGGAATCGTGCAAAATACGTGGCACTGCCGAGGTTCAAACCGGGGCACCAACATGCGGGGAACGACGGTAATACCACTGAGCTATCGCCGCACGACAAACTCGCTGACCTAATTTTTAATGATGGAATAAACATAAATCATAATACGAATGACCTCATTTCCGGACATGTTTCCTTAAAATCACATCCCGCCAAACGGGCCAAGAGTTAAGTAAGTTTTTTGGATGTAAATTACGAGGACGAAGCGTGTGCGACATGCTTTAAACTTCTTCAAAACTTTGGAGATTGAAAAGAATATGCAGGGGCTGAAGATTGAGATAGAGAAGGTAAAGAAACTTCCTCACAATTTGCCCGAAAATAAGCAGTCCCTAACGATGGAACCTGAGGGAGACAAATGCACATACGCAGGCACAGCTTCCGTAGCCATCACATCAAACAAGGAAGAGGACGCTTCGTCTACGGAGCTCAATGAAGCTGTTAAACAGTATCCAGTAAGGAAAGAGGGCAACCGGCAGGGATCCCAGAAAATAAAGAAACCAGTTTTAGAAGACAAAGGTAATATATCATCCAAAAACGTAAGTCCCATAATCCCAGCATCGGACAAAAATCACTCTCATGTTGAAGTGCCAGCATCCGCGAGTAACGCCACCTCTGTGAACTCCCACCCTAGCGAGGGCGGGCAAATTAAGACCTCGCCATAAATCGTAAACGAAATATCGTAATAAGGGGTGTCCCAGAATCCACGTCCTGCATTTCGAAGGAACGAGTGAAACACGATCTAGATCTTCTTCATGAGCATGCTAGTGCAGTCCTGAAGAAAGGGGAAATTTACACCGTGCCAGCATCCACGAGTAATGCCATCTCTGTGAACTCCCACCTAGTGTGGGCGGGCCAATTAGGACCTCGCCCATAAATCGTAAACGAAATATCGTAATACGGGGTGTCCCAGAATTTACGTCCTGCATTCCGAGGGAACGAGTGACACACGATCTAAATCTTCTTCATGAATATGCTAGTGCAGTCCTGAAGAAACAGGAAATTTACACCGTGCAAAAAGCTTTCTGACTAGGCAAAGCAGACCCCAGCCACGACATGAGAATATCCCCAAGGCCTCTAAAAATTATTTAAGAAAATGAAACCCAGGCCGCACTTCTGTTAGAAGGAAGAAGGACCTTACATGGATCACACAAACAAGTGCTTTTTCAGCCGGACTACGAGCCGAGGGAACGGCTAAAAATGAGGGAACTGCGGAAAAAATTGATGGAGAGAATTAGCAGAGGAGAGAAACGGCTGAAAATCAAAGACGGTCAAATAGTCCAGATAAATGTGTCCTTACTGTGACTAAAACCTGTAACAATGAAGGCTGGGTCTCCCCGACGAATCGATCATTGAAAATCATTTCCGCAAATGTACAAAGCCTGTTCAACAACCTGGACGAACTTCAAAACGTTGTTGACGAAATTAAACCAGACGTTATGGCTTTCACTGAAACGTGGCTTAATGCAAAAATAACTGATTCTGAAATATCACTCAGAGGATATCAGCACTTCAGGAGAGATAGACCAAGTCGAGAAGGAGGAGTCATAGTTTATGTCCCTCGCAAGCTGACCACAATGGCTGACATACATATTCCATTACGCGATGTGGAAGTCTTAAGCATTACTATATCTGCTAAGTATTCCAGACCACTGACGATATCGGTTGTGTACCGTTCGCCTTATCAAACTTCCAATCAGGATCTCATTCTCATAACGGAACTCTACAAAGCCAGCGAGAAGAAAGATTTCCTCATTGTTGGGGATTTTAACGCTCCTGATATTGACTGGAAAACATGGACTGCGCAGGGAATGCCAGATAACTTAAACCAAAAACTACGAATATGGGCAACAGACAAACTTCTCTCTCAGTACGTAACCTTTGGAACACGGACGAGAGAAGGACAACAGTCAAACTGTCTTGACCTGATTTTTACCCGAGATGAGGAAAATGTGCTAGACCTACAGGATCGACCGCCATTAGGGTCAAGTGACCACATTACGCTGTGCTACGAGTACTCACTGTATTTCAAACCAAATTTTCCCGATAATTGGGTAAGAAACATTTGGAAGGGGAACTACTCACTTATGAGAAGACAACTGTAAGAGATATCCTGGGAAACAGAACTACATGGTGAAACCAATAAAGATTGGACGACATTGAGTTCGTTATTGAAAGGGTTGTTTACCTCAACTGTCCTCTCAGGAGAAAGACAACCACAAACAGCCCAAAGTGGATAAACTCAAACTTGCAGGCCTCTTTCAAAAAAGAAATCGCTTCTGGAGGCGTTGCAGACAAACCGGCTCCGATGCTCACTTACGGAAATATAAGCAGCAACGCAACGTTTGTAAATGTGAGGCTTCAAAGCTGCGGAGGAAGTTTGAACTAAACATACTGCAAAAATCGTTGGAACACCCCAAAATGCTATATGGCTACATACGGAGTACAAAGAGAATTCAGGAAATGATTCCTGCCCTTAGGTCTGCAGACAGAAAACTGGACACCGACGACCAGGTTAAAGCATCTCTTCTTTCCAAATTCTTCCAGACCGTCTTCACCAGAGAGCCTAATAATTTTGCTGCTATTCAACTAGTTTGTCAACCAATGTGTACCCCCCCTTTCCCCTACTCCTCCACCTCCTCCTCAAAGGTCCAAGGCGCGCAGGTC
>WEDG01010338.1:0-126866 GCA_017591395.1 Schistocephalus solidus | reverse complement strand
CACACACACACACACACACACACACACACACGGCAGTTCGAACGTCGATTTCGACGAGGTCCACCGTATGACTTGCTGACAACGGCTAATAAGCCGAAAATGACCATTTCAGTCTCCCTTGTCTTTGTCGGCAATATCGATCTGTCTATTCTATTAAATGTCACTGTGCGGCTGCTGGCGGGGCTCAAGAGTGAGCCTCAAGGCAGAGTGGGACGAGTTAGTTCCGATAGCGATCGGTAAGCGTTCATCAACGAATGCAGCATTTTAGTATGCATTTGCCGTTAGCCTACAGCCACCTTTATTTATGTTTCTCATAAAAAAATGGATGCTGGCTTTAATAGACTAAGTCAGCAAGCCATGGAAGCAAATGAAGATCATCAATCACGGTTCACCTAAATTATCCAATGCAGTGAATTTTATTTTTTTGGGAGTCATAGAGTTTGAGTTATTTATTTGCAAAATATTTAACTATCTTGAGAGAAAAAATACCTCACACTTTTGGTAAAAAGAAAAAAATCACGGAATATAAAATTTAATTTGGAAAACATGTTCTAAATAAGTTCTCAACGGGCAGATGCAATATGTGTAGTGAATACTGTTATTTTTATTACAGGCAGAAAATTAGAGAACTATATGAGTAATCGGTATGCCATATTTGCGCATAACCCCGCTAATGTTTTCTGAAAAAAAACCTCTGGATTAGAGGACTCCTCTACTTAAATGGTACGCGTAGAGTCACGTCCGACAAAATTGATCTTACTTCAATGTTTCAGTGTATTAAAACAGACACTTTTGGGAGCTGCTTGACCCTAAGTGCAAAAAAACGCCATTCAGATCCTCTTTCTGCACCGTTCTTTTATTATACTGCGCAATGGGACGAATGAAGTCACATGCTAAAAGAAAAATGGGACATAAATATGCACACACTTCATTGCCTTTCTGTCAGTAGCCTAAAATGGCACATTGTTCATTGTTTGACGTATTTTTCATTATATAGGAAAGAAGAATGTATGGAACGCAGCTAGAGTAGTTAATAGGGAAAGAGCAAAGCGGAACGGTGCAGAATCAGAAAAAATCATGAAAAAGGCTTTAGTCTGGATAATTCCGAAAGAAAAGAGAAGCAATTTTCTCAAAAAAATTGTTCAGGGTCCTGTCATGGTCAGTCCCTGCTGCAAAAGTCCAAGCACTTGACCGCACAAACATGTTATTAGGAATAATCCCAGTGCCCATCTACTTATTTACTTGCTTCCGTGAGTAAACCCTATTTTTTGAAAGCCCATTTCCAGCATGACCGGGAAAATTGAAAACAAAGTCGGTAAGAATTTTGATGCTTACTACCGTGAGGACTTGGTCACCCGAACAAAAGCATAATTCACAACCTTTGTTGATTGCTGTTTGAAATCATCATCATCATCATCATCATCATCATCATCATCATCATCATCATCATCATCATCATCATCATCATCATCATCATCATCATCATCATCATCATCATCATCATCATCATCATCATCATCATCATCATCATCATCATCATCATCCTCATCATCATCATCATCATCATCATCATCATCATCATCATCATCATCATCATCATCATCATCATCATCATCATCATCATCATCATCAATCATCATCATCATCATCATCACCATCATCATCATCATCATCATCATCATCATCATCATCATCATCATTATCATTATCATCATCATCATCATCATCATTATCATCATCATCATCATCATCATCATCATCATCATCAAGGCCAGCAGCAGGTACAGGATTTCCAATATTTGTAGAATACTTTCGTCTTGAAATCTTGCGAAAAGTAGAAGTACTAGTTACCTCATGCATGACATCATGCCGCGAAAGCTGCTTAAATCACCCACATCAAAACTCGCAAATAAGGACAGTTTTATTACCGAATATTGAAAGTTGGCTTAAAACAGATTCAGTAGTCTTCCTTAGGCGTACTCTCCTTCAAAGCAAGGCTTATTCTTTCTCATCTCACGTGCATTTTTACTCTCTCTGAACAAGATCTGATCCTTTGGTATAAGAGTCGGAAACCGTGACTGGTGCTGCGGGTGATGTATGTGGTTGTCACCGTCCGTTAAATGCGGTGTGGTGGTTGCCTCCCTTCCAGTGAGACATTATTCGGGAGTTGGGGTTCCACGCATGCTACTGCTGATGCCTCATTAGTCATATAAATCAAAGGTAATTTTCAGGCTTAAACTAACTATGTATTTTGTTTCCTAGTGCACCAGGTTCAGTAAGCCATTCCAAACAGTTCTTGCAATTTCAGTGGGTCTTTCGATCTCAATCCTGGCGCTGGATGACAGACTCTGGCGGGTGTGTTACGCCCATTTCACACGGCTTGCGGAGGCAATTTGAGACTCTGGAGGTATTTTTGAAATTCAGAACTGCCAGCAACATCTTAGCTCGTGCGCCATCTGGTCCAACCTACCGTCTTTGCTTGCAAGCGTATTTACAATATACCTGTGGTTCTACCTAGGTGCAGAAATATCACACAACGCTACATGTTTGGCGGTCATTTCTCAACAACATGTTTAACAAAATGGCCTTCTGAACGGGTCAGTGAGACTGCTTCGCGAAGCAGATAGTTAGACTCCTGAGTGAATGCTTCTCACCGCGAGTATTGGGCTTTTGTACCCCATGTCGTAGTTACCCAGTTATTTGTATAAACTGAGTTTTTATACTTTCAAAAGACTATACTCATTTGACGCAATTGGATTCATTTTCAGTTTTTCTGAATTTCCTATTCTTAACCAATCTTATATTATTTGCAGAATGTTTTTTTAGTTTACAATTAACCGAATTTTATTCCTTTTTAATTTGCAGCATTGACTGGTTCTGATGAATTACTTCTCTTGCGTTAATTTATTGAATTACACAACCGTCTCTATATATCCTCGACTTCGATGAATTTGAATGCTTCTAAACCATCTAGACAGTTACTCCCCGGAGATAGTCCTCATGCGACACGAAAGACTACAATAAAACGAATCATTAATTTCTACGAGACTATTGTGTGCTGTGTGCTTTATAAAAAGATAGGGAGAAGGAGGCAATCGAAGTATAAGGAAGGGAAGTTGGGAAATATTTAAGTTAAACAGCAATAATTTTACCAAGCGTATGTATGTGTGCAAAGTGATCTGGCAACTAGTAAGCAGGAGCGCGTGGTTAAGTGTCAAGTCGTTTAGATGGAAAAAGGAGTGGTCGAAAAAATATAAACTGAGTAAATTTGTTCGGAGGAACATACTTAGCATGAGCAAAACTGGCACACAATTTGTGCGGACGAAAGCGAAATGTTTATATTTTCTCAAGATCCCGCCATAGTAACTGACCTGGACTAAAAAATTCTTCAACAGTTAGCTTCAGTATGACTTTCTTCTATTATCCTTTGTCTTGGAAAGATACTATTCAGTTGTATGCCTTGAATTAATACATGATTTCCTGTTGTTTTGTACACGGAACGGTTTATTCTTAGGCCTTTTAATGTTTCTCGTGATTTAACTTGTAAATGGGAACTATGTTATTTCCACAAAAGAATGTACTTTTTCTGATTTCCACAGCATTTTGGAGGCATTTACGCAGCAATCTACCCGTCATTTTATCACTTATGACCACAACATTAAACATATTTCAGGAAAACTTCAAATATATTTGTTTAATTTAGTAATATGTGCACATGTTAATGCTAAATCCAAAGAAAGGGGTTCAAAATTCTTCAATAACTAAAATATATCTGTTTATTTTACCAATCTGTTCATTCTTTTTTAAACATGTAGTGGCCAAAACAGGCTGTATTCACTAACTGACATCAAAACGTCTTTCTGAATATTCGATAACTTATTATATACATTCATGTTCAGCCACCCGAATACATTTCGAATTTTACAAAGAGCCAAATTCCCCAAGCCTTGACAACGATAACATGTACGTTATTTTTTAAAGTGCATCGTGGCCAGTTTACCAGCACGTCTGCATTTACACCCTGATTGTAATTTCAAGAACCACGCCAAATGAAAAATGGCTTGTCTGAGGCTAGGTATTTAGATTACATCTTTATAATGAAATCCTTTAAACTCCAAAAATAAATGTAAGTTATCTGAGTCATATTGAAATGTGATTTTATGCATACGTAAGTCACTTTTGTTCTTTAAAAAAGATTTTTTTAGTACTTTATTATTTTGATCCTTTCTTGCTTAAAATAATGCGCAGATTAATATAATTTGCATGAATTCTTAAAAGGGACTACTGATATGTTTCTCCTTTGCAAACGGGAATTGACTTGAATAAATATTTAAAAGGCGCTTAATCGGAATCGAAGACATGTCTTCGCCCAGACCAGACAAGAGAATATGACAACAGAAACAAGGAGGTGCGTTTAGGAAGCAGTAGCGAAGAAGGAGCCAAGAAAATCGAGCAAGAGCTTTATTATCCCAATATACCGTATTCTTACTCAAATCCATCCTCAGAGACACAATCAGATAAACAAAAATATACGCCACCAGCAAAATACAGGAGGCCTTCACCTGACTCCCAGGCAGGGTAAATAACACCGTATGTTAACTTAAAAAAAGCCCTAACGCAACCCTTAACCATGAGCTAAATCGCTATTTTAACTTTACCCTTCACCATAATTTACTTCGAATTTAGCGCAAAGTCACCATTATTACCGGCGCCTCCAGTTACCGTGCCTGCCGGAGGGCAGTTTAATCAGCCCAAATATTTTACTCAATATATTTAAACGAATGAAGTTATAACGCCAGTGCACGTTGTGTAGACCCGAGGGGGATTCGGCAGCGCGAATCTGGTAAAGAGTTTCGGTTAAGGTTAGTATCTTACGAACATGGAAAACTAAAATATCATTGTAAACATAAGGAGGCCTTATTCTTGAATTGTAAAATTCGACTTCATAAGAAGTAATTTAGGCAACAAATAGTGATCAGGAAATGCGATGAAACTAACAAATCCATTTATGCAATATGCAGTGTAGGTTAAATTTATTCTTAAATCGTCATGAAACAAATAAGTTCACACAACATACGAATCAGCTGAGGTCCTAGTTGTCCTATGGAAGGAGAACTTACTAGCTTAAAACATTGGCTGGCCTAATAAAGCTTCGTCACCTGAAATTTTCGAAGTTGAGATTGATTGAGCCTGCGATGGAACACCACCTAGGGTTGGCCGATGACGATCAATAAGCCAGAAATGTCCATTGCAGTCTCTCATGATTTATTGACAATGTGAATCAAAACTAGCCATTGTGCGGCTGCTGGCTCGGCTACGGAGAGGGACATCAGGACAGAAAAAACCGAGTGAGTCAACCGATGAGCCTCTGTCCCGGTCAAGGGATCGAGCTAGGAGGAGTACACCATCTGAGGTTCAGTGTGGCTGGCTGATGACGGCAAATAAGCCAGAAATGGACATTCTAGTCTCCATTGTTCTTGTCAGAAAAGTTCATAAATTTTTGTCCTTAATCATTACCGCACTTTTTTTCTCTGGTCAAGTTACCCCAATCTATAAGTTCTCATTAAAAGGCAAAGGTCGGAGAGTCATAATAAAATAAATGAAACCTCCATTTCCAAGGTCAGCTGTATCATGCCAGCAGAATATATTACTAGGACGAACTAAATAGTACCTTAACACGTAGTTACCTTTGCCCACGTAAGTTTCCCTGAGTTCTTAGTATCTAAAGAGTGAAAATATTTACACATTAGCGTCTTAAAAGGCTCGGTTTTGCGTCATAATAGAGCAAAATATTTGTTTAAAAAATAAGCACTAAAACCCTTCGTTAATATTTAATAACACAAAATGTATATGTGTAGAATATAAAGGCAATTATATCAATAATACATGAAAAGCCATTTAAAAAACCTATGATACTAATCCATGAGAGATGAATCAAGGCATTTAGGTAAAGTAAGGTTTTTCTGAACCTCTGCAGAATCTGTGTCACAGAAGTCACCTAGGATGTAACGATACTAACCGTGTGTACCTAACAGACATAAAAGAGGAAATGTAAACTGGAAACTTTCATTAAGTTTAAATATATTTTATAATAAATAATATATTCCTTAGTTGGTGGACTTTCAAGAGAAAAAATCTTAGCCTTGACTGCATCCTACAACCTACCCATTTGAACCAACACCCTTTGTCAAAACCTTGTTATGAGAATTAAGATTCCTGAAGAAATTATGAACTTTAAGTTCACAGCCATGTTCAATTCCGACTTCTGTTTGCCTCAGCTGGCTTCTACGATTTAAGCTGTTTATGGGGACCTGCTACGATTGAACTAACCTCTGAATTATCACCTATGTTTCGAAAGAATAATTGACCCCATTAACGCATGGACTTCAGACTGATGGTCCGATGACTGGAAAGTCACATGCATAATTTCGGTAAAAAAACTTTTGCTTGGTTTACGAATTATTTTTTCAGGAAGTTAGCCTCCGATAACTGAACTGACTTAAAATACGCTTTTAAACATTTGTATTCACATTTCGTAGCTTTTGCCTGATAAGTTGTTCTACAGATACCGTGATTAACCCATTCTTTTAACTCCCTGTCCCTCTCGTCGTTTTCAGATTGCGGCGTTATCATTAGTCATAAATACATTCTAAAGCGCTCTCAATACTGAAATGTTTTTGATCGCTTCTGTATTGAGCGCAGCAAATGTGCTTTTGGCGTTAATTTCGTTTATTTATGGCTTACGTGCGGTGTTCTCTAACTATACATTGAGGCTTCAAAATAATTTCTCGGCATGTACGATTTACTTCGAATCATTAGCACACTAAAATTCCATGGGGCGCTGAAAAAACCACACCTCAAAACCTTCATGATACCAGGTTAAGTAAAGCATTGTTTCCAACCGTGGAAATTTAAAAAAATAAAAGGCTAAGGGAATAATATTTTTATCTTTCGAATGAAAAAGTGGACATTACGTTTGCCGACCGGTGCTTTTTGCGTATAAAGCTTTGGAGAAGAATGACGAACCTTTATTACTAAGAGGTTCCAAAAATCCAGAACTACGTTGTCAGAAAATATGTCGATGACCTCAATGCGGTTCTTACAGCAAGGGGAAGGCGTTATTATAGCCAACGCTCTAACCACCTGAGCTATGAGGACCCAAAGGGAGCTGTGAGTTAAATCAGTCACAATGAACAGAGGGCCCAATCTTCTAGAACAAACCTCTCCAACATGGTGTACATGACTGCCAAATCCAACAGGCTGTTGACGACGGTATTTCCATTTAATCAGATATACGTTTGCTTGTTTCAGAATCTACGAAAAAACGCATTCTAAATATGCACTTCCTCGCTTTTAATGGTATTCGAAAGTGATTTTTAATGTTCTATATGTAGGATTTACAGGCTTTTGAACACAATTGGAGACCTTTTTAAGATTAGTTATGAAATTAACCATTAATGCATATGGTGGAACGCTGCATATGTAACAGAGCGAACCCAGTAAGAATGGATTTGAAAATATATTGAAGGAAACTGAATCGAAATTATTCCATCGAAAGAGGCCTTAAAATGAGTGTTTTCTAATATATCGCTTTTGAGTGATGAATTAAAATAGGTCATTTAAAGTTATTTTATTCACGGTTGCAGCGATTTTCGATAAGAGGCTTTTAACAGATTTGACTATCGTTTTAAAAAGATTCAAGATAAACCGGACGTGGGACCTTCTCACAATTATTCTCTCAGGCTTCTCTGAAGTTAAACCTGGTTGACGAAAATGCCATGATTATTAAAACCCCTTTGACTTTCGTCTTTGATAGTGCTATGACCCAGCCTGCTACTTAAATTACGCACGAAGCGTATGCTTAATCGACGGTTGTCACAACCCCAACGCGGTAGAGCAAGAGAACACGATCAGCTAGCAAAATTGTATTTAAGCAGAAGGGATATGAAAAAGCTGCATGAATTTATAGCCTCCCGTCCAGCTTAGTTATATTCTGTCCAATCCGCTTCAAGAGGAAGATAGATAAGAGCTGAGCAAAATTCTCGTGGACATGGATCAATCAGATCTGACGCGAGTTCTATGGCCACAGTCAATACGGGACATTGTCAACCATCGTTTGTGGCATTCAGGGTGAGAAACGCGCGCGCAAGGGCATTTCTGTGCGATGACTCATCGTGGGAAATGAGCATTCCCAACACCTCCCATTCAAGTAGGTCAGTACTGCTTCTGGCGCGGGTTGACCTGTATCGGCTGCGTTGTTCGACGCACTCGGTTGGTCCGGCGTCTTGGGAGCAGTTTGCGTTCTGAAGGAGCTGCAGCGTTGGGTTCGGAGACCAGGTGATCGGTCGGAATGGCGAAAGTATCCAGCAGGATGTCGAGGGAAAGTGATGACAATGACTCGGGCTCGGTTGCTTTACTGCAATCCCACCGTCGAATGTGGTTTTGGTGATGAACCCATGTGTCGTGACCAACGCAGATGGCGAACAACATGCTGTCTCTGTGCGCTGCTGCGGTTGCCTCAATCTAGTTAGGAAAACCAGCTTTATAATCGCGAACGAAGACGGGTGTTCCAAATGAGAAGCTTGCTGCGATGGACAGATGAAGTTGGCTGCGCAGACGGAACGTTAGTAGGAGCCAGCGCATGGAACTTTGTGCGCAGTTTTCACCCCATCAAGACCTCGGCCGGAATAACACCACCGGGGAACGCCAGGTTCAGAATAGTCCGGTAAGAAAAAACAGGAATGCCTGGATGATCTCATCCGAGGTTCCCTCTCCACGAGCTTTCAAGAGGGCTCTCTTGGATGTGTCGACAAAACGCTCCACCTGACAGTTAGACTGAGGGTGGTAGGGCGGAGAGCGAAGATGCTGGAAGTTTTACTGGCGGCAGAAATCATCAAACGCCGATGAGGTAAACTGGGAACCATTATCCGAAACCAGAACATCCGATGGGCCGTGTTGGCTGAAAATGCGTCGTAGGACAGCAATAGTGGTAGATGTTGTTGCCGGATTCATGGTGCAATCTCAGGCCCCTTCGAGTAGGTGTCAACCAAGATTAGGTATGATACGCCATCAAGTGAGCCAGTGAAATCGAAATGCACAAGTGACCAAGGTCCATCCAGTGTTTGCCATGACACTGGCGGTTGACGAGACGGCTTCTTGGCAGCTTGCTGACAACGGGGAACGCGTTGAACGAGGTCATTGATGTCGCTGTCAATACCCGGTCAGTAGACAAAACTGCGAGTGATAGGCTTCATTTGACTAATACCAGGATGAGCAGCATGAAACTGCGTAGGACAACAGGCCAAAGTGAAGAAGGAATCACCACACGGTCCGCAAACATGAGGCAGGAATCAACCCCCCGATAGCGATGCTCGACGCAGGAAAAACTGGTGAAGATCGCCGGTGAGAGCAGTGGTTGGCCCTCTGGTCTGCATGTAGGTGATAGCTTGACAGAGAATGTGATCCTGTTCGATAGCATGCCGGATGTCAGCGGCAGTGACAAGTATGCATCGTATGGTGTCTGAAAGCTGACGACGCACATCGTCCTCAATCGAAATGGCAGCAATCCCACTGTCTTCCTCAGGTTCATGATGATTGCATATGAAGCGGGACAGGGCGCAGCCTGACCAAAGTCAGTAATGTGGCAGTAGCGAATATCAAAATCGTTAATATGAAGAATAGTTGCCCTTCGCTGAAGGCAGCTGGCTGAATAGACCGGAATGCCCTTCTTCAAACCGAAGATTGACTTTAACGGTTAAATGTCCGTCAACAACATGAAATGACAACCATACAACAACTTTTGGAACTTCTTGACGGGAAAGATGATGGCTAATGCCTCTTTATCGATTTGGTCTTAGTTCTTCACCGCAGGAGTTAACGTGCGGGATGCGTGCATGATCGCCTTTTAATACCCATCGGGAAAAGTGTGCGAGCTGACAGCAACAACTCCGTGATAGGATGCGTCTGCAGTAACGATGATCAGCAGAGTCGGGGCATAGTGCGTGAGCCGCAGATCTGAACTCAGCATCGACCTCAGCTGGATGAAGGCCTTTTCACAGTCGGAGGACCAGCCCCAGGGAGCATCCTTCTTCAGCAGACGGTTGAGCGGGGCTCTTAAGTCATGTAGAGACGTTAGGAGGGTGCTATAGTAGCTGATCAAGCCAAGGAATGAACGAAGTTGTGATAAATCCTTGGGTGCAGGCATTCGTTGGATGGCACGAATATTTTTGGGATCTGGATAACGACCAGTGGTGTCAAAGATGAATCCGAGGTAATTGATTGACTCGAGGAAGAATTGGCACTTGTCAGCCCTCGGGTGGAAGCCATATTCCTGCACGCGTCCGAGTACTGCACACACTCGGTTTTGGAGTTTAGTAGGGGAGCGACCCATGATGATAATGTCATCCATGTACCCAGCCATACCCGGAATGCCGAAGAGCATTACGTTTTTCGTTTTCGGAAACAAGGCCGGGGCGGTTTGACGCCAAAGGGCAGTCTGGCGTATTGGAACAGACCGCGGTGAGTGTTTATCGTCAACCATTCTTGAGACTCAGGAGCCACTTCGATCTGCAAGTACGCATCGGCTAGATCTAACTTGGCAAAGCACGTGCCACCATTCAGCAGGGTAAACAGACCAGCAGGGAACAGCAGTTTGGCGTCAGAGCGACATTGAGACCAGTGGAAACTCAACACAAATACGGATCGAGCCATGGCTTTTAAACCACAAAGATTGGAGCAGCCCAGACGGAGTAAGACACTGGTGTCAAAACTCCCAGTTCCTCCAGATGCTTCAGTCCAGCATCAACAGGAGGCAAGGCTGCATAGGGAACTGGTCTCTTCGGACGGAAGACTGGTTGACTTCCAGGACGCAGGTGCAGCACGGCTTGAGTGTGTGTGCAACGACCCAGGCCGTCTTGGAAGACTGAAGGGAACCTTTGGAGAATGTCCTTGGTGGGATCTGCGGGCACGGCAGGAATCTGCACCTGACTGCAAACAACGCTGAGTGGCATATCGACAAAACCAAGTTGCTCAATCCAGTCGAAACAAAGAAGGTTGAGATTGGACTTGGTGATGTAGCAGATCGCATTTATGGTTGTGCCGCGGAAAGACACAGAGCATTGCAGCTGCCCCATCAGCCGGACGAGACCACCGCACGCGCTTGTGGCGGACTGAGAAGTCTGCTGCATTGTGGGGCTGCCAAGTGACTGCCACAGTCTCTCAGAGATGACAGTGATGTCTGAAGCAGTGTCCAGCTGTAAGCAGACTGCGTGACCGTTGAGCAAAATATCAACAAACTTTCTGTCATCAGCCGCATTGAGCAGGAAAATGTATTCAAGCAAAAGGGATATGAAAAAGCTGCACGAATTTATAGCCTCCCGTCCAGCTTAGTTATATTCGGTCCAATCAGCTTTAAGGGGAAGATATTTAAGAGCCGAGCAAAATTATCGCGGGCATGGATTGATCAGATCTGACGAGAGATCTGTGACCACAGTCAATGCGGCACATTGTCGAGCATCGTTCGTGGCATTCAGCGTGAGAAACGCGCGCGCAAGGGCATTTCTGTGCGATGACTCATCGTGGGAATGAGCATTCCCAACAGATAGCAAATTAAATTAGTCTCTAAATCATCGGTTTATCTTCCAAACGTCTCAGTATGAAGGACAAAGTCTTTGCAAATGATGGAGGATGGGAAATATACAAGCAGCCAGATACCAACGTCCTGATCATGCCAACGCAGACCTACCAACTAAAATGATGTTCCTTTCGGTAACGCAAATCAGAGTGTTCATTGGAGTTCCTGGACTTTGGGTTGATGGAGGTGACGCAAGCAAAGATATCAGGAGTGCTATTTTCTTACGATAGCCCATGTATTAAGATGCCAATTTGCCACCGGTCTATTCTAACGATTACTTTACAAGGTCAGTTAAATAATATACTACTGGCTGTTGAAAAGAGTAGTTTCAACTAGGAATTATAAAATTACTGTACAAAGAAGTAGGAAGTGATTAATTCATTTTTTTATTTTAGGCCTTTTTGAAAATAACTAAGTGGCTTACATCAGCAATAATAAGTGTCTAAAATTGAGCACTCTATGAAATATTAGTTTCTTATTTAAGCACTAGTCAGACAAATACCTACCGAAGTTATTATCTAACCAGGGAAGTTATATTTTTATTAGTTAATTTTCAAAGACGATTTCTGCACTTGTATACACAGGATGCTAACTATATACTGCATTTTGTAAACAATTGCTGGGAGAATTCGATGATAAGCAATTGGCTTAATACATTTAACGTTAGAGCCGAGCGTTTATAACTAAAATTAATTGTCTTTAAGTCTCTAATCAGGAACTATTGATGTTCACCTATCTCATAGCTTACTAAAAATAAGAGAGACAGGTGAATATTGTCTTGGGACATGATAAAAGACTTGTGCAAATGCACATTTATAGTTGTAAAGGCTCTGTTTGTTGATTGCCTATGACTAATTTTCAGGTAGATAGTAACAGTTAGCTGCCAAAGTCTGTGACAAATAGGGATATTGTGTACGTGGATGGTGAGGCTGACGGGCCATTAGAGGACAAGGGTGCGTCTTAGGAGTGGGAAATGGACATATGTAATCAGAAAATAGGGTTTTGTCTCGTATGAAGAATGGGTGTTGGTAGCTAAAGAAACTATTAGAAACAGTAAACGATGTAAGTTTTATGGTCAGGGTGGGCAGTACGCAGTAAACAGAGAACTGAAGGAGCTGTCCGTTTGGTCGATGCTTGTGCTATCAGGAATGGAATTCATTGCGGGGATCTGCTTTGCAAATCTGACTTAAGAGAGATCATGTAGGAAGAGTGTATTGGAGTACATTAAACCTCTATCTACAATCACATTCTCCAGAAACGTACATGGGGCTACCTTGCACGCTACAAATAATAATTCACTAGCTTATCTCCCACGGATTTGGTAAACTGAATAGTTTCCAACATTAAATAATCAAATAAATAATGATCAAAACATTTGCATTCCATTCACCCGTGGACATTTTTAGCCCCGAAAAAACGTCAAATGAAGTCTCGGAAGATTAGGTTGTACGAGTTCGATTCCACGTTAGGCATTTTCTCCGGAGGTTCTTTAGCACATTTTTCTGCAAGATCAACCAGCAGGAATATTCATTGAAAATTTATGGGAACCCGCAATATAAAAATCCCACATTGACCATTTTACTACCATTATTACGTTGGAAACAGGGTTTTTAAATGAAAGTCATAACTAGCATGGCATGGCTCCCAGGAATTGTAGCGGCCTGGGGCTGGAGTTCTGCCTGATTGGCATCGATAGCGCTGGCCGCTAGCGTTGGGATGCATGGCCGTGCGTGCGCATGCTGTCTTCAGCAGCAGCAATCACTTTTACCTCCAAACGCACAGTCTGCCTGCGAAGGGTAGGCAGACTGAGGCACACGCTAACCACCATCACCTTTGCGCCCTTTTTGATTCGTCGTCCGCATGACCTCTCATTGCTGGAATGAAGCCAATCGGGGCGCAGGCACAGCGGGGCTGCAGTAACCTTCTTCGCTGTGCCATATGACCGTCCCTTTATGTTATCGGTGGACAGTGCCCGAGTGAAAGCTTTTCACGGCTGCAACCCCATTGGATGATTTAGGCTTTCGACGTATTAGCTGTGCGCATTGGCGGTCAGTTACGGATCGACAAATACAAGAGGTTTGCGTGTGGGCAACTTTGGCTGAAATCTTGCGCTAACTTTCGTCTACGAATTTGGCAATTTGTGAAGAAGGTGAATAAGGATGTCTACGGAGCCAGTCGTGTATAGCCTGCGGAGACCGAATTCGGATAAATCATGGGGATTTGTGCTGCAGGGTGGGGCCGACCAGGGACTACCTGTTTTCGTTCACAAGGTTTGGTTTTATTTTTGTAAATTATGCTTTAACTATTTATTCGTGCCCACTAGCTATAGGCATTTCGTCAAATAGTCCTGAATTACTAAAAAGAAGACGATGATTGGTTTGGACATCAAGAACCTTCAGAATGTGATTTAGCAACGTCAAGCTTAATTTCTATTGATACACCCCTTGTGCAAAAGTAATGTTTTTTTGTAAATCATATGCCTGTCTTCTGACCATGAACGCTCTTACTGCAAACGTTCCTAATTTTCAAGCATACTGCAGCCTGTACGCTATTGTTTATAATTTCCGATTTATTTGCTATGTGAGTCATAGTTGCCATTTAATAAGGCGCGGCGAATAAGTATGAATTATCCTATTTAGGTTGCTGCACAGTCCTAAAAATAAATGCATGATAACCTCATGAATATTCTATGGTTTTTAAAGACGACTCCAAGAAAAAAATATTGTACCCATAAGCGTAATAAAGACGACTAAATTCTCCAACAAAATTTTTGGTCTGTAGTAATTGCGAAGCATTTTGTAATAGCAAGTGCCCTGCGTCCAACTGAGGTCGGGTAGAGAGAGGTCAAATTTTTGAACATACACAAATATATGGTTTGCGACTTTTCGTAAATTGTCAAGTTAGGCTTAAACACTTCGGCAATAAAAGCGCTTGAGCTCCAACAAACACTTGGTTATATTTTAGTTTCAGTTGGTTCTTAATTTCATGCACGGAATAAAAGCGTTTTTGTATTTTTCAAACTGAACGTCAAATATGCTTTGGTCGCGAATTTGGGTTCGTTAATGCATGGACTTGATTTGGCGAAAAATACAGTGAATTCTACTTTAGGAGCGGAACATGTGGAAACGTTCGGCGAAGTCTCTAAATGTACTCACAGATACAAAAGATCACACGCCTAGGATTGACTACGGATCAATACAAGTTCCCTATAAGGGTGTAAATGGTAGCATGGGAATTTTAAGGACCGTTATTCTATTGGCTACTTAAAGGCGGGGCAAATTCATAGCTTATATAATAGTTCTTCACTTTGGTTACTCGGCGCATTCGAATTGATTTCTTCAAACGATGGCATCAATGCGCTCCAACCACTCGTTTCAGAAATTATAAGTTTAACAACATTCTGACTTCAAAGGGGATGAGAGAAAGTTTTTAACAATTTTAAAAATTATTTTATACTCTGGAAAACGAAAAGTTGGAAAGGATGTTAGCTTAACAGGTATTAGATTATTCTATTTATTGTTTCACCCAGTTAATGCTCTTGGCAATTGGTTGAACATATTTTCTCAAGTAACAAAACCTGGAATTCCTTTACTACTTTAAATGCTGTTTTTAGCTTTTTATTGACTAGTCAACTGCATGAGTACCGAGCAAATGTGCCATAATTATTTGCTTTCGCACGGAGAGATAACAAAAAGTAGAAATGCCGTTTTATCAGAGCACGGATGTGTCTTTTGACAAATTAAATTTTTGTTAACAAAACGGTGGTTATTTATCGACTTTTCGCTATCTTAGACTGCACGCTTATTAGCTAAACCGTAACTTGAGCATAATAATTTTCAAAAGTTCGATAAGTTTCTGCTCCCTTGATATTTTTTTTACAAAATCGTGAGCTAATTAAACTAAGCTGACCCAAGTAAGATGGATCCGGTTTCACAGCCGCAAATTTTGCCAATAAAATTGGATGCTTAGCTACCCGAGAATTTTTACTTGCTGTATAATTTTAAGGAAAATTACTTGGGAGCAAGTGCGATTTTGTTCATGGCAGACCAGAGAAATTGCACCAGCATTCATACGGAATTGTTTTAGAAGTATTTTTCTGGTTCTACAATGTACTGCCAAATTGTGTGGCTTTATCCATTTGACATAGAGCTGGATTGAGACTGCATTTAGAGAGCATCAGTTGAAGCCATATTCTACGCACTGCCAACTAGTTACTCTTTTACGAGGAATTAATGTCTGAGAAATGCAAAAAGCTGTTTAGAGACGTTAAAAAGGCCAGCAAAAAATAATTTTCACACTGATGCGATTATAGTTCTATGGGTTTAATTACACTGAGATGACGGAACAAAGTGTTTAGACATATTTCAGGCATAAAAGAAAAGGTTATACTTAATTTTGGAGCAAATGGTTACTACTAATCTAACGTTTCCAATTATAGATATTTATTTCTTTCGCATTTTAGATTACTAGAAATGGAATTGCACATAAAAGTGGGCTTGAACCCGGTGATGTTATTGTAAAGATTTGTAAGACAGCACTCTCGGGAATGTCTAACGGTCAGGTAAAGGCAGAACTCCTTCGAGCTGGAAATGACCTGGACTTCACCGTCCTGAAGTGCGTTTTTTTATTTTTGCCATTTTAATTGTTTTTTTTTACTCCACATCCTCTTTATACAGTTGCAATACCGAAAAAAAACATCTAGAGAAATGAAAAAAAACTACACCATGCCATAATTGCAATAATGTTTAACCTCCTCTGAACTGTAAAGTTAGAAAGGCAATCTTTCATTTTCATCCGTGGCTCTGAGTTGCCATTTGTAATGTATAACAAACGCTGTCATTGCCAATAGAAGTGAATATGCGAATCAAAGGAAGTACTGGAGAAGTGGAAGACGCGATCACAGGAACAAGAATTTTATTCACCTGACGTTTCGGATTCCAATTCGATCCCATCATCAGAGGCAATATCAGATACGGGTACTTTATACCCAAGGAATGACAGTATTTATAGGATGTAGTCACTGTGCTTCTACGTGCCTATTGCAATTAATGACTTCCCCTTAATCTGTTCATGAGCCACATGGCAGAGCCATCATCACGCCAACGTCCAACACAGGTAATGCAATTTCAGCGGATAACAACTCACATGCCGGCCATCAATCAATTAACGTACCAGAGGACAGTCATCCTGGATGAAGGGGGAGCGCTAAATTGCCATAGGCGCACAGCAGCATAGCGACTGCATCCTATAAATACCGCAACTCCCTATATATGAAGAACCCATATCTGATACTATCTCAGAAGATGAGTTCGAGTTGGAATCCGAAACGTCAGGCGAATAAAGCTCTTGTCCTAGCGATCGCATCTACTTCTTTGCATTTTTTTATAGTCATCCTGTGTTATTCGCCTGGCGTTTCGGATGGGTTCGAGTTTGAATCCGAAACGTCAGGCGAATAAAGTTCTTTTCCCAGCGAGCGCGTCTACCTCTTCTCAAACGCTGTGATCTTGTTATTTCTCAGTAAGTTTAATGCACCACTGAAATTGCCCTTCTTTCTTTTCTGTTACCTACCAAGACACGCATTCAATGTGGCCAACTACAACGCAAGTATGCAGCAAATGAACGCAGCTGCAGGCGGCGTGGGTCCTGGCGGTGCTGAAGAACGGTCTGAAATTGTTGAGGAGCACCTCTGGCGTCACGGAGGACCGCTATTCAAGAATGTCCAGCCAAAGTCCTACAAGATACTGGAGCAGCAGTTGCCTCAGTCGGCGATGGGAGGTAACAACAAGTTCTCCTATTTTCCACCGCAGAAAACATGTATTCGTTTATTCATGCCTGTCAGGTCAACCAAATTTTGTTTTTTTTTTTTTCGCAACGGCAGATTGCAAAAATGCCAAAGATTAACAATAGCAGTTAATTTTTCGGTTGCATTTGTCTCCGTGAACGTGGTAGACCTTTCTTCTCTAGACGCAGCAATAGTGTTCAAATACCGCATCCAGCCTATTGTTCACTTAATAAGCACTTTTAGCCTGCGAGTTCATTTCGGTTAATCTATGTTTGTTTGCTCTTGGACGGAGTTAAAGTGCACCTTAATATGACCCATCCCTCAAAGAAGGCTAATTTTACGCCTGCGGTATTCACGTCCGCACCGAATGGACAGCAATTATCCAGAGCCTGTGCCCATTCTCTTTTCAATGTGCCCGTGGTCCACCACAATTTTTTCACCCTCACACGAATGTACGCTTTGTATAGAAATAAGCACTAGAAGTTTACGTAGTTTAGATTGTATTATTGAAGTTTAGGTCTCGAATGAAAAAGAGTCAGGTGAAATACATTAAAAGTAAAAAATAAAGGTAGTAAAATTTCATAGCATTTCACAGCCTGTTTTGCAAATGAAATCCCCAAAATGCTATTTCCATAAACATCACCCGAACCAGAAATAACACACTGCTACCATACAGTTAATTTCATTAATAAGCCAGTTAGAAAACAGGATCTGATGGGTTATCATCGATACTTCAAAGAGTAATGCATTTAATAATGTGTCTTTTAGACGATCAGATGGCATCGTACCGTTGTGGTTTGAGAAGCGGGAGTTACGAACAAAATGAGCTCAAAATAACAAATAGGGTGCCGTAAGGACTACATGGCTATTAATGTTTGTTGTCGATCGGAATGAAAAATTCTTCCTACCTAAAAAATAAGTAGTGGTCTCTGGGGATTAGCTGGCCCAATCAAATCTCTGTAATCCAAACGGGCTTTCTGCAGTAGGCCCTGAGTGCAAAAACGTGGCCACTCGATAGCAAATACTCGCAACTCCCACTCAATAGATGATGGCGATTAAAAATACTGATGGCGAAAACATTTCCTTGCATCCGCTTAGATAATTAACTTTGTTCTTTGCTAAATTGGCAAACTGATTTCTGCTACTCTTCACTCGGTTTTGCAAAAATATTCTAACCACCTATAACACCTTGCCAGTAAAACTTGCCATACAGCGGCCCTGTACCTTTTAAAATATGTACAAACACGCTTGCTTTGCCATTTTAACCATATCTTCCTTTCAGTCGGAACTCCTGGATCAGTCTTCGATCGCACCACCGACGAACGGTCACCATATCTGCAAGCAACAGAGCAAACTATTCAGAAGGCTTATGGAGAATCCTAAGCTCACGTGTTGCAGTAGAGACCAAATGTTGCTTGGTCCTGTATCTACGTGTATAACAAGGGGCATGCTCACAACAACTACGTCTTTACTTATCTGAATTTCAAATACATGACCATAATCAGCGGTTGTAGTCTAACCATAATTGTATACTTGGGACCTACTGTGCACGTTAAAGTCACACAACAGCACATACTGGTCTTTTCTTCCCTCTTTTTTTCGCTCTCCAGAAACTTCAAACAAACTTGCGTCATTGCACCATCATGATTTTTTGGTTGTTATCATCGAAATGTTCTTAATGGTAAAAATGTGCGCATGCGCATTTTACAGCGATACTGAAAAGTTTCACAGCCATTTCCTGTCCCAGGTGCGTAACTAGATCTGTTCAAGAAAGTCTTTGTGAATTCGCTTGATAAATTTATCACATCAAGAAAATTGCATATATGATGTTTTGAAGTTGTGTTCGAAAAATACGCCAAAAAAGGAAAAAGGGTGTAAATAGCGCCGCCTTATTTTGTATTCACACGAACCACACCAATAATGGTTATTTTTGACACAAATCGATAGCTACCCACAATGATACTCTTGACAATGTAGCCTCGGCTCATTCCAGGCTAGTTATCAAAGCAAGAATTTTCCCGGTGGGCTACAGGATCCCAAGACAGGCAGCTCTATCTCGACTGTATGGAAGCATCTGCACGTTTGTAGCACGTAGCCGATCCATGTCCCGTTAGCAAATTGGGTTATACCCAACATGAGGCGTGCCTTACAATCGAAATGGGAACATTCGGACAAACACTGCTATGAATGCCTCACTCAATATCATGTAAATTACATTCCAGGCGCCACTAACGCCGGACAAATGGTCATCAACTTTGCTCAAAAAGGACGAACAAACAGAATTTCATGTAGAGAAGGACAACCAGAATATCTTAATCATTGCCACTATTTTGTGGTAACGAATCTTCATCACGCAACTTAAGACTTACATACAAGTCAAGAAGTAAAAGCAGATTGTATTATTTACGTCATTAAAGGCAAAAAACCACCTTCCTGTGGGAAACCTTTGAGAGAGAGAAGACACCGTCAGGCCTTTACTGTAAGGTCTACAATCTGAAGTTGTAAAGAGAAATATTTGTATGCCAGTTAGTCCTATTGGGTTACCCCGTATTCGGTCGGATGCGAGAAGATTGTGTATTTACTGATAAGCAAGGACTTCTAACTTCATTTGCACTGGTTACAACAAAATTGTAAAAGTTACTCGAAGTTTGTTTTCTGTACATAAATTAACGCGAGTAGATTAAGTGGGTCAATTATTCTTGCTGGGACCGTTACTCTTCATATCCTCTGTCAGAAATCTGGTGGGTAATTCATGTCTAATATGACAGTTTAATTAAAACAATCAGTAGAGATTTCTTTGCCATAAAACCGCTGGCATTATCCTACAAAGACATGTTAAGTAAAACAGTTTTCTACCTCAAAGGCAAAGACAACAAGGTCTTGAAGCCACCGAGATGATAACGAGTTAATAAAACCCTTGTGAACCACAGCCGCTAGTATGATTATAAGTTGAGGAGAACGCAACCTCCAAAAATCAGAGGATCGTGACAAATGGGCTGAAAACCAGCCGACCTAAAACCAGTTAACCATTGTCTTTCCTACACTAAAGCCCTAGTGGGTTAATAAGAGGGACATTTCAAGAGTATGTAGAAATGAGGTTTCTCTCAGGATGACGTGCAGACTCAGAATCGTGTTGCTGTTGGGACAAGAAATAACACTGCTGGCATAATTATAGGTTAGCACGAATGAAACGCCTAAAAACGTGATAGCACTACTCAGCGGGAACCCGCGAGGTATATCGTTCCCAATCACCTGATTAATTCAACCTACCGAAGAGAAATAATTAGCAACCATAGGTACACATAGATAGGGCAGTTATAAGCCATCGTAAGCGTGTACTTCGTACGTATTGTTGTTGTGCCGACTCCGTATTGTATCGGCGGTTCCTTGCCGCAATGGGGCAGGGTGCATGATGCTGCGTAGGCTGGCATCATGGCTAAAACGTCACCGGCTACCGAAGTTAACAAGGTACTTGAGGTACTCACGCCAGTGCACGACTTTGGTCGAGCGGTCAGTAATAAAGCCACCATTCCCATCGCGAAAATCGACAGAGCGCAGGCGGCCTACCACTCCCATGGCGAGTAATTTGTCAGTTTTCAAGTAACACCAACGTTTGAGACCTGCTTAGCGGTCACTATTCCAGTCCAATAGTTCTTGTGGTCATCCCCTAACCGTTATTTTAAGGGTTTAGTGGAATTAATCCTCAGTACAAACCTAGGTAGAAAACAGCAAGGTTCGCCCACTCATCCAGTCATTCTGACGCTGTTGGCTAAATCCGATGTCTGTCGTCTGTCTCTAAGCTCAATTACTTCAAGAATGACTAGGTGCCTCCACCGTCTCCCTTGACTGGGGTCGTAAAACGAAACTGGATTTAGATGCTACGGGCGTCGACCAGGCTGGATGATTGCATGTATACGACATCAGGGAGTCTTGAACGGGACAAGTTTTGTGCTGATGTGGAGTAAACCATCAGGTCTGTGTGAGTGAGAACGAGGTCTAACGGAAGAGTGTTACCAATTTATGATGTCGCAAAACGAAATTGCGGAAACATAGTCGATCTGACTGACCTATGGCCAGATGAGTCGTGGAGGCCGCTATGGCATGGGGTGAAGTGGGAGTCGGCTGCCGATTTCTTGAGCGCCTGAGTCTGGGGCTATAAAAGAGATGGTAGACAGTCACGTTGAATTCACGATGACTGCGTGTAGTCAGACTTTGAGTAACACGGACCAGGTACGTTCGCACATTCCAGCATGCAATACAAACTGTCTCATTCCTAGTAACTACTCCAACTCGTAGAATATTCGCTCACAGCGGAGTTGCGGAACGCGCAAGTTCCCGCGAACACCTTAGCACAGACAGTAATAATTGAATCGGCCATTTGATGAAGATTCTGGTGGATTTTGGGTGGAGACAGGTACCCGCCATCCCTTCCGAGTGCTTGTTCAACGTTGTCACCTATGTCACTTTGGATCACAAACACAACCACAGGGCCGCGGTGGCAAGACAACTTATTTAATGGCACTTCACGGTTTCCATGTCACAGGGGCCACCATTGACCTTTACGGCAGGCGCCCTTCAAAATCTCAGCTCTCCGCATTCTGGCAACACCGTTGTCGCCGGTCCGCGACTGTTTATGCGGCAGACTCAAGAGCCAAATTATTTTGCAGCCGACCTTTGCTGAAGGCCACCACCCGTGGACTCGCTGAGTAGTAAGTAGATCGGCCGACGGATATATAAGGGAGCACTCGTATTCTACGACACGGAAATTCCAAGCCGAGAGGGACCAGCAAGTTGTGGCCTAGAGGTCTGGCACCAAACAATCGCTGTGCGATTCATTTCATAGTAATGATGATGGTTTTAATTTACATTGCACAGAAGGAATTATCAAAACCCTACGGGGACAATAAACGTTTATGCGAATGCGGGTGACTGTTACCTTGAAACGACTCAATAAAGGTGCAACTCAGAGATGGTGGCATCGTCCTGACGGCTCAATCTTCACAGGATTTCCAGTCGTACACAACGGATGAACGACCTCGGGATCATTGATGGGCTGTTGAAGGCCACATAGCTCATAACCATCGATTGGGATTCTTTCGCGGCCTTCGAGGCTGAAAGCCTGCGGTCACTTTGCATCGGAATCGGTACGCAGGTTTCCTCTCTTATATTTGTTTTGCCATGGCTGAGAACTCCTTAAGGAGTTATGTAAGGTCTCAGGTAACGTGACTTGGTTGTGCTCAGGGGAGCTGGGCACGACGTTGGTTTGAAGGAAAGCGGGAGATCACGCGCAAACTGAGGTTTTCGTAGAATACTCACGACACTGAACGAACCCAGACATTCTAGATAACGTAGGCTTCGCCGCATGGCCTGGTAAGGCCTCTGTGTCCACTTCTAACAAATACGCCTGCGCATTTGCAATATTATTCCTTTGCATCCACCCATACGAATTCTAGTCGCGGTAATGCTCTCGAACCGGTGGATGAGTCAGGTAAGTCTTTACAGATCAATTGATTCGGCGTCCTATGATCAACCGATGCAATTAAGTCGAATTTGTGTTATTAGTCAGAACGTTGAGTTTACAGTTCCCATCGCCAAGTGAGACCTGCGCCGTCAATCCCACAGCTTTCTTATGGTATCTCCGATGCGGTTTGAGCCAACGTCCGCGATAATTGTCGTGCAAAATACATCAGCACCGTCCGCCATATAAAAAAGGGCCAGTAGAGGTCACCTGACTGGGCGTCATGACCACACCAATCAAAAAACTACCTCAACATTTCCCTTGGTTAAAAGACAGATTTAGGGCACCCTTTCATTCGAAATTTAAACATCCTTGGCGCCTGCGTCAATAATAAACGCCACCGAGGGGTTTGCTTACAACAACGAGGTTGTTGAGCGAAACACCGGTTAGCGGACCCTTTGGAGACATTTCAATCCTTCGGACAACACAAAAAAACAGGCTTCTTGGCCTGTTCAAAACGGACATAAATTTCGAAAGCCTTACTTGATGAATCAGCACACGACTGTCTGAGATGCTGTCAAAGTATCATAGTTTGGCGGGCAAATAATTATCCCTTTCGATGTGTATAATACGCAGTTAACTCTTGCGTTCTCAACAGCGTCTATGGAATGCATCCTTGTCAGAATAGGAAGGTAGGAATTCTTTATATATATATACTCAAGAGAAAAACTATCATAATGCCAACTCGAAGGTCGACTAACGGCTTTTTGAAGATGCGTATTGACAAAGTATACACATGAAAGGAAGAGAATTCACCAATCGTTCGGACAGGCAAGAAATACGACTACAGAGTTATGAGGAGCTTGTGGGCCGGGTGGGCTATGGTAGTGTCGCTCGGCACGCCGGGTATGTCCTTGAGGAGGAAAGCCGTCTTCTTGAGAAATTCATCTCTCAAGCGGCCCTGTTCACTAGGATTTTGTTGATCTGAAAAAATAAACTAGAAGGAAAAAACATCTGTTTTACCGACAAAAAAAGAGTCAGGATTTTTAAATTGCCTCCGGCAAACAGACGTTCCCCAACCACAGGCAAAGCAAGCTGAACGCCAAGGAGAACTGAAGCTCACATTTTCAGCTAGAAAATGACGAGTTTATTGGTTGTGGTTGGAAAGCACTCACGGGAAGCTTTATAGAATTGATCAATCTGGTCTCGTTGCAGTGGGAGACACAAGAGTCATGGGAGCCTTAGGAATCAAGGCAGTATAGTAAGAAGTAGCAGGGTTAGAGACAAGGATTGAGAGAAGTAATGAAGCAAGTTTGTTGGAGAAATTATGGCATATTATTTCTTACGGTAGGTAATATACCCTATCGCAAGCGGTAGAAAAACAGGTTCGTAATAGAACGTTTGACTGGATTCTGGCTTCGAAATCCAGGTACCCTAAACATAGAGTCAGGTGTGGCTGGCCAATAAGCCAGAAAATAGCAATCCCAGTCTCCTTTGCCGTTGTCGAAACTCAAATCCGCATTTATTTTTGGCCACCATGTAGTTGTCTGCCAGGGCTCTCCACTGAGCCCCCAGGCATCATGGGACAAGCACGTCTCGTAACCCGATCGGTGACACATTAATCAGCTTGATACAAAATGATAACACCTTTCCCAATCTGTGAAATTCAAATACTTTGTCTGAACAAGACAAGCAAGCGGAAGAGGGTAGCACAGATGAACGACGGTCTTCAGGAGCAAGGTGATTGTGATTTCACTTGTAGGAATTATTGTCGAAATCTCGAGAATCAGTGAGCCGGGCGTAGTTGGGCAAGCAGTTATACCGAGTCTCTAAATAACATCCACTAAATGCTGGAAGATCAGCGACTTGAATCGAATCCCCAATTTTTTTCCTGTCTTTGATGATGCAATCAAGCCCTAGTCGAACAATCATATTAACATGTTCTCAAGGTAGCAACGACAAACAACTTGTATTATTGACAACATAAGCCAGTAAACTAACAAGTCAACGGTTCTATAAGAAATCAGTCTTTCAATAAACTAAGGGCATATACTCGCATAATTATTTGAGCAGGATATAGCTTGCCTGTGAATATATAGAGTCAATGGCCGATATCATGCAACGCTAACCGGAATCTTAAAATATGTTTCAGAGTAGGAATGATTGCTGAAGCACAATGTAGTATTTATTATTTCGGAGCAAAATCCCAAAATATTACAGATACACCAGGATGCCGATCTTCGAACGAACGTGTTTTTCGGCCCGTTAAAGACACTTCATTCAATAAAAAATGACTACATAAATGGCACGCATTTCTTCTATAGATTTTTAATGCCATTAAAATTAAAAAATGTTTTGTAAAAAACATAAATAAATATAGTTTTTCTCCTACTCATTTGATGGAAAATCACACCTTCTTCAAATTGTATACTCAAATGAAGGGCGCGTTTAGGTTGAAAAACATTTTTCAATTCCCAAATAATGTTAAACCCCATTTGCTGCAGTTACATTACATGCGGTTTTAGTCTACGAGCTCTATGCCTTCCATGGAAGGAATATCATAAATCTCTGTATGTCATTAAGAAGACTACATATAAGGAGCATACAATTTTGCAATGTATATGGACGATACCGTATACTTCATTAGAGGCCTTACTAAACGAACAGATACGATGCAATTTGAATACACATCGTAAAGTCTTAAAAAAAAAGATCACACGAAAAAACCTTTTTTTAAACCTAAACCAACTCTTCCTTTGAGCATAACCCTGAAAGAAGAGCATGTTTGCTGTCAAATGAAAACAAGAAAGAATAGTGTTACTTATGTTTTCTATTAAAATATATTTGAATACCTAGTAGGTCCGTTGTATGGGAAATAATTACGTAGTTTATATTTGAATTTGTATGGACGTCGAAAATCTACAGAAAAAATGTACACTACTTAGACAGTCATTTATTATTGAGTGGGATTTTAAAAGAGGCATAAAAGACGTTCGTTCAAAAGCCGGCACCCTGGTATCTTGGGAACGAAAGTATGTTTGGATTATGCTCCAAGATAACAAATATTATAAGTCCACGTACGTTATCATTTTTAACTCGAAAACGCACATAAAGATTTTGGTTAACGCTGCATGAGCCCGGCCACTGACTGTATACTGCAAGGTCGGGGTAGTTTTCGTGCAAGAAGTTACGTACCCTAAAAGAGCGCTCTAGAACGTCGGCGAGACAGTTGAATGAGGCGCAACGGGTAACATAAAGAAAGGGGAACGACGTACCGGAAATACAGGAATGGGGCACGTTTTGTTGTAGCTGGAGACAAGAGATGCAATAGGACGCGGCACCAGAGAGTCACGTTTCCAGCAGAGGAAGCAGAGCACGTACTTAGAGACGCCTGGAATATTAAGGAGATATGAGTGTGGTGGGGGTGGTAACTAGACCATGGCCAAAGGATCGATTAATACGCTAGGCAGATAATCAAAACACAAGGCTAGGGCAGAAGCCCAGAGATGGGAAACTGGCAGCAAACTGCCAGGCAAGCTTCAGATCAGTCAAAAAGTACACTGTATGCCAGTTTGACCGTCGTCTTCGACGATGTCCACCGTATGCACCACAATAGGGTGGTGCAGGGACGGTTATTTGCGCTGGATTACAGTGAGAATAGACATGCGCTGCATCTACCTCACTCTTTGTTTCACTTCCCCACCTGAATCCGATATCAAGACAAAGTCAAGAAGACGGGGAAATAGGAGAGGGCGCAGGCCCACGCACTGTGGTCCAACACACAACAAGAACACAGCAAAAAGGGAGAATTACAGACTAAAGCAATCATCACATTACGGCCTGTCATTTCCCCAAACTAAAGTGAAAACGCGAGGGGTTGTGAAACCAAGTGAGCCAATCTAACATATAATGCTGAATAAAAGCTGGAACACTTATTTAACGAGCGTTCCTTAATAGAAAATAGCCCCCACACAAGGTATACTAGGCTGCATAGATGGTTAGATATAATTCAAATGTTCCGGTTAATTTTTTCATCATATTCCTAATGCAGGTACTAGGTAAAAGCCAAGACACGAGATGTGTAGGTTCTTTAGGGCAGCTAGACGCACAGTAAGGGGTTCAGCTCTTTGGTAGATCCCCAAAGTTTTCAATTTTTGCAGTATTAATTCACATCTCGATTTTAGAAGTATATCTGCATTTACAAACTCTATCAACGAATTGTAAGCGAACAAAATAAAGAAAGGTGAGAACGTACGAAAAAATTGAAAAAACGTCCGAAAATAGGCAAAAGCTTGTGATATTTGCAAAACTTCTATCATCCCAAATATAATTGTTTTGATTCTAATACGAAGGGTTTGTTAAAAATCTATCAACCGAGGAGTTGAAACTCTTAAAAGCGAACAACAGAAATAACAATGTGAAAATAATCCAAGCGGTGATAGTTCCTAGTGCCGAATGGAAATGTAAAGCTAGAGAGCCGTTTACCGTCGGTTAACCGACTCGCGAAATACACTGGTTGAGTGGAGAAAACGATCAAAGAAAAAAACTTACTAGGATCCAGGCCTGACTTCTTTCTCAGCACAATATCTAAAAGGAAACAGCCAAAAAGATGTATATGCCCAAAACAATAACTAATCAGGAAACTCACCATTTGCGCATGCGGCACAAACGACGGATTGGGACCAGAGGTTACCTTATAACATGCTTACTGAAACGGTTTTAGTAGCCATTATTACGCTGGCTTGCATTCTCTTGAGCCACTACGGACAGGAGATTGGGGGTTTGGTTGGAGTTTATAATAAAGACATTTGGTGAAAACGGACATGGAGTTAGATTTAGGGGTGTTGGGCTAGGGATTGGGACCAGGGGAGTGGAGTTTAAGGTTAAGGGTTGCGGTTAATACATCTTGGATTTTGTTTCCGATTGGGGCTAGGGAGTTTTCAGTTGGGGCTGATCTTTAGGATCAGTAATTAGGGTTAGTTTCGGAGGAGGATGGGGGAAGATTTTCAGGTAAGAAGTTTGGATTAGTAGTTAGGATTGCTTGTTATGACAAGTAGTTACAGTTATTACTTAGGAATAGCAGTAAGGGTCAGTTGATATGGTTAGTAATTAGAATTAGTAGTTAAAATTAGCAGTTGGGGTTATAAGTTTATCTTAGTCATAAACCCAAAACCAAATCCCTAGTCTAAATCCTTTTCCCAAATCTCTAGCTCCAAACTTCTAAACCTAACGCCATATCTCTATTCCCAAAAAAAGCCCCGAAAAATAACCTCCGAAAAAAGCTCCCAAATACCTGTCAATAAGTCCCAAAGAGAACGTAAGCCAGCGTAATCATGATTACCCAGGTCGTTGAAGTTAGCGTATCGTAAAGAAAGTATCAATTGAGACTGCAGGACCATTCACCACTAACTATTAATTATGATCTGGTCAAAAAAACGAAACTGTATGCTGGGAATGGTGGATGACCACGGCTAATAAGCCAGAAATGGCCATTCCAGTCCCCTTGACTTTGTCAGTAATGTCATGCTGAGTCCCGTAACCCATCGGTGCGCGTCTACAATTCTATATATGACTCGTACTTGTTACAGCTGCGATCATGTCTGATCTAGCCATTCTCGATGATGTCACGTATTGTGCTTCGCCACGTGTGACGATTCGCGGCAGCAGACCTGGATAACTCAACCCATTTTTTTTCTCCAGCGACGGACGCCAAACTTGAAGGTCAAAGCAGGGCCTCCATGTCAAGCCAGATTTTTAGTTGACGTCCTTTTCGAGGCCTCCATTTGGGCAACGGTAGCGGATCGAGAGCGGTAGAACTCAGCTCATGAGGCGGGCACCCAAGGATGTGCCCAAAACAACATAAATCGAAAACGGGTTACTTATATATATGTCACAGGTGTGCCACACTTGGGATTGGATATGACTGGCTGATGACGGCTAATAAGCCAGAAATGGCCATTCCGGTCTCCCTTGTCTTTGTCGGTTCAATTTCATCATATGCTACACGTCGCTATGCGACCGCCTGCAAGGGCTCTAGTCTGAGCTCCAGGGCACAACGGAACATACATGTTCCTTAAGCAGATCGGTGAGCCCCACACTATCATCATATTCCCGATCACAACCGACAAATCAACGAGCCCGTGACTCAAATGGTAGAGCGTTCGACTCAAATACCAAAGGTCGCGGGTTCGAATCCCAGGTGTGCAACACTTGAGATTGGGTATGACTGGCTGATGACGGCTAATAAGCCAGAAATGGCCATTCCGGTCTCCCTTCTCTTTGTCGGTTCCATTCCATCATATGCTACACGTCGCTATGTGACCGCCTGCGAGGGCTCTAGTCTGACCTCCAGGGCACAACGGAACATGCATGTTCCTTAAGCAGATCGGTGAGCCCCACACTATCATCATATTCCCGATCACAACCGACAAATCAACGAGCCCGTGGCTCAAATGGTAGAGCGTTCGACTCAAATACCAAAGGTCGCGGGTTCGAATCCCAGGTGTGCCACACTTGAGATTGGGTATGACTGGCTGATGACGGCTAATAAGCCAGAAATGGCCATTCCGGTCTACCTTGTATTTGTCGGTTCCATTCCATATATATATATATATATTGTAGATCAGAGATAGTATGCATTCCGAACTGATATAATGAAAAGAGGAAGGGGTTCTTCGGAAAATGCGAGTTGTACTCGTGAATTTTCGAGCTGGTAACACCAACCCGAAGAGAAGGCGATCTCAGGGACTATAGGTGTATTGTTCTGACGTTTCAAAAGAATACAAGCTTCCATCGTCGGAGGTGAGTATCGTACCGCGTCTCACAGTATTTATAGGGGGTGATAGCCATTTTGTAACACAGGGTTGATTGTACGGGTTTACCTTAACAGTGTACACTATAGAAGGACGGGGTGAGGGATTCCTTAATTGGCTTTGGCATTCTTTGCCGGAATACACACAGGAAGCGGGGTGAAGAAGGGGGGGAGGAGGATATTGCTGTCAGTTGACATGTCTCTCGTTTAGGGGGGCGGCTATTGTCTGGGTCCGCATTGACCTTAATTGGCGCTCTGGGGCGATAGTCATGTTTGTGTCCTGATTGCATGTTTCCTCGTCTGTCGGGGTAGTAATTGATGCGGCGGTAATCATGACTGCACCTTCGTCGGCCCCGAATTGTGGCGTGGTTAGGTGCATATCCGTCCTAGGTTCTCCCGCAGTGGAATTCACGTTTGCTCTTACGTTCTATGAGCTGCGCCCGGAGGGCCTAGTAGGCTGCTAGAAGGGCCACACAACGGTTGATCGACGTAGGCTCCATACGCCAGGCTTCAATTATTTCCCTGGTTATGCGGTCATTTTCTCGACCTTCCGGCAGCCTACCAGGCCCTCTGGGCGCAGCTCATCGAACGAACGTAACTACCCCGACAGACGAGGAGACATGCACTCAGGACACAAACATGACTATCGACCCAGGGCGCCAATTAAGGTAAATGCGGACCCAGACAATGGCCTCCCCCCTTTAACGAGCGACATGTAAACTGACAGCAATTTCCTCCTCCCCACTTCTTCACCCCGCTTCCTGTGTGTATGCCGGCAAAGAACGCCAAAGCCAATTAAGGACTCCCCCACCCCGTCCTTATATAGTGTATACTGTTAAGGTAAACCCGTACAATCAACCCTGTGTTACAAAATGGCTATCACCCCCTATAAATACTGTGAGACGCGGTACGATACTCACCTCCGACGATGGAAGCTTGTATGCTTTTGAAACGTCAGAACAATACACCTATAGCCCCTGAGATCGCCTTCTCTTCTCATTTATGTCCGGGGACGCGCATCTTCGCTTCTATCATATATATATATATATATATATATAATTTAACAATGTGTTTAGGAAACGAAAAAAGAGGAGAAATTGACATAAATTATTACTAGCCTACAGTCCGCTGAATTTAAAAACCTTCATCACCAGAGGAAAAAAGTGCTGTTTTGCAAGGAATATAATAAGCTCTGACCTGACTGCAATCACTTTCAAAAAGGGCATTCCGACAATGGGAAATTCTCCAGTAGTGCGTAAGGCAGTGCAATTTAAGGTGGCGAAGCATATCTCTTACATCCTGAGTATTTGTCTCATGCCTTGGCAAATACTGGTTGATATAACAAGTTTTGGTACTAGTTACGGTGTACCGGCAAAGAGAGCAGTTGACCTCAATAGGCATTAATTCTGGAAAACGTTTTGAGAGAGTATAGTTGGCTACAGAAGGCACGAATGTGACAACATAAAGGTCAGATCCGCAGCAGTTCAGCACAGCCCCGATATTGGTTGGCGTACAATGTATGAACTCCAGAAAAGTCATACTTACTCAGCCGAAATGCCTATTTGAAAAAAACGACCAACGATCAAGCCAGTCGACGTCAAGCTAAGAATCTGTTGACCAAAAACACCCACACTTTCTTCATGTTTCGAAGTTCAAGAAGCGTTAAGGCAAAAAAAGGTAGTCACGGCTCCATTTGCAGCTTTCCAGTTTGTTTACTGTCCCTTCAGATGGAAGAACCACAGTTCCAAAAGTTTGTTGATTTACAGACGTCCAGGCAGCGCTAAGTCCATTTAAAGTAATCCGCCTGAAGTTACTAGCTGGCCACTAGTGTGTGCAAAATGGAACTGAAAGGGTATGATCTTTAGTTTCCATCAAAGCTACTCAGAGATGGATCTGCAAGCAAAGAATGTCCAAAATGGCATTTCATGTAGAGTAAGCCCGACGTTTCAGGAAGAACAGGTCAAGTGTGTGACGGTCAAGGTTGTGATACGCGGTGCAGGAGGACATCGATTCCTCTAGAAATGCCATGCTTACTGAAAGCAGAGTTCTCCTTACCTGCAAAAAATATCTTTCCATCTTCCAGTTCAACGAAGTGGAAGGGGAGTATGTCCAGACCAAGGTCAGGGTTTATTCTCGACTGAAGCTGGGTAATGAAGGTCTCTACAGGAGCTTGCTTCAGCTTGAGATAAGCCCGAAGTAGTCGCGCACGGCCATCGTCTAGTGGCTGACAGGATGAATCCACTTTCCTTCGAACAAGTTAAATACGTATTACTATTCAGTAAACAGTAGGATTTTATTTTGTGTACGTAAGTAGGACTTACAGGGTTGCGGTAGACAGTTCGTAGTACAGTTGCCAATCTACACGAGGTAAGTACGGCACCAGGTTCATAGCTGGAAAAAAATAAGAACGAAAGAGAGGCTGGGAAGTCACTGCGAATAAGAACTTGCAATGGAGATTAAAGCTTATTCGTCGAACACAACAAGCTTTGACTAGGTAAATGGAGCGAATACGTCGGATACACGTTTACCGAAGAGCTCAGCATTTCGCAAACCCCGCCAACAGCCGCACAGCGGCTAGTAGTAGTATAGGCAGATTAAAAATGCCAAGAGGACGAGATTGGAATGGCCATTCCTGGCTCACTAGGCGTCATTAGCTAGTCATACCCAACGCCAAGTGGTGCCCCAAAGGAGGCTCGAACACGCGACCTGTCTATCAGAAGTCCAACGCTCTAACCACAGGCTCGGTGTCTTGTCAGTTTATAGAGGCAATATTGACATTCACTGCCTTTTACCTTTTTTGACAGATTTTCGCTGGATTTCATGGATAGAGATGTGCCAGGAATAAAAATTTCACAAGGTCCCATGTTGACAGGCCGGTCAGTGACCAATAAATTCAAATAGAATTGAAGTGTACAATAGAAAATATGTCATTTTGTTTATATTAAGATAAATTTCCTTCCACAAACTTTCTTTGTAGGTATTTCTGGTGCTGGGATACGATGAGTTTCAGACTGTCTTTGATATACCGGCAAAGAATTCACGATTTCAGTGTTTTCAATCGATTGCCCACAAATGCAGATTCCGCTCTATGTTTGTCAAAACTACCGAGTTTACATTTCTCTCTTCTTGTAGAAAAACACGCAGGAGTGCGCAAAACTTAGTCTAGCAGAGAAAACCACCGAAATACAAGGTCAATTCGCTCATATTTATAAACATGCTGACGAATAATATTATTTATAAACAAACTCTGCATGCAAATAGCATATTTTCCGGAATAGAGTAGGCAAATAAATAACATGCGTAACATTTTAGTTGCCCACAATTGACCGTCTCAAGTTTCTTATTACGTTTAATGAGATAGATCGCATAAAGGACATATGCATCCTGAGGGGGGGGGGGGGAGTGACACTATCTTCAAAGAGACTAGCTATAAGGAAACAGAGGAACACGGCGCTCCACTTCACTCGGTTGGCATTTTATAGAAATCGCTGTTAGAACTCCGGTTAAGCCACCAGCTGCAGGGAACATGGTTTGCGAATAGACGCGGTGGAGGCCGTGCAAGGTGTGCCTGAACGTCATTCAATCGGAATCAGTAGAAGAGAATACAGTGAGAAGAACGCAGAATCACACAACAACTTTCGGCGCTCCAAGTGCCGTGGCAATTGAAATGTATACTCGAAACTGGGGTTATCGTGCATGATATAACTGTCCTCGGTGATATCCAAGAGAACTCTTCTTCCTGTACAACAAACTACGGCAACGGGTTTGGTGAAATAGAATCGTTCACTTCTTCAGTGGCGGAGACCAAAACCGAGAGTACAAGAGCAAGTTCGAAATCTTCACAAACTGTGACGAAATGAATTTTGAAATGACCGCCCCCCGAGCGCTGTCCATGAAACAAGGAATATCTTCACGGCATCAAACCGAGTAAGGCCTATATTGTTAGTAGCTAGGCTATTGTAGGGTAAGGGTATCTTGAAACAAAATTTCCGAATTTGCTCTAATGCGAAGATTTGGCGACTGCCTTATGACCTGTAACTCGAAATGAGTCACGGGGTTAACGAAGACTGAGAAGAGGACCCGATCGGCGAAACAACAATTATAATTGTGTGATATCTCACATTCGGACGTATCTCAGAATCCATTATCAGCAACAACCAAAGACAGTCATCGGACGCATACGAGGTTCAGTATTTATAGGATACAGCTGGTAAGAAAGACACTACTAAGCTTAGCAGCTCTCACCATTATCGTAGGGGTTCGTGCCTGGTATTATAAACCCACAGCATAAACAGCGGCCATGAAATCTCGGCTATTACCGACTCAGATGCAGGCGACAAGGCGATTATGTGCAAACTACAAACAGCTGCTATGAACGAGGGTTGTGCATTTTAAATGCTTGCGTAACAACTGCATTCTATAAATACTGCGCCCCTGTTCATTGGTTATCCGCACCTGTTCCTGTACACAGTTATGCGTTTGAGAACGAGTACTTAAAACGTCCGGCTATAAAATCCGTGTTCCGGCGGTTCAGCCTGCCTCGCAAGCCTTTCCAGAAGATCGTCCTTTCAAGCGCGTTGGCTAATGAAGAAAATTCAGTAGATGAACGCCTGGATTTTGTTCGTTTACGCTGTTCATAGAAAGCAAATGAGCACTAAGAGATAATTGTAGGATAGATCAGTTTACTCTACAACTGTGTACTTGTTCGCACCATCACTGGGTCAACATATTGGATTTTAGAATGTATGCCTAAGGCTACGGTGGGCATAACGCGACTCCAGTGATTAACGATTAAGTCATCAAACTAGGGTTCCGCCTAGCAGTAAACGCGCACGAGATTCTTTTAGAGAAGATGGTCACTTTGCTTTGCTTATGCGAAAGGTCGTTATCAGTTAGTAGGCGGAAATAGTCCTTGGTGGTGGTCGACAGAATGACTGTCAAAAACCACGCAGGTGGATGCAAGAGCTAGCCCATAGAATGCAGAGACGCGTAAGCTATGGCAAAGACCATCTGACCAATTGGTGGGCCAACCTGCACATCAAGACTGCGAGTTAGGCCGTAATTACTTCTTAATATGGCCTTATAGCAATTCAGTTCAATGGTACATAGGTGTAGGGTTCGGTTTTGGGAAAGCGGCCAGCTGTATTTCAGAAGGCACAGACAAGACTTCTGTTAGGATACTTTATCGCTGGAGGCAACTACCCTTCACCTAATGCCTAGAGCTTATTTTGGCATGCAGTGACGGCTCCGCATCCGACCAGCCAACACTGACCACCAAGTTGTTTGGATTCAGCCCTGAGATTTGAGCCTAATGAGTGCAGGAACGAAGAGTGGGGTCGAATCAACCCAACTGTTTCTAAAATAATCCGTTTTCCGATCAAGTCACTGCTGTTCTCTCAGGGTTCTGATGGAGCGCACAGAGGTCGATGAAGGCGGTGCAACTCTAGGGATCTGATTCTATGAACTTCCATGTTTTATAAAACAATTGGCGTTACAACACAACGGCCTAAAGGAAGCCCCGAAAATGCCACTCATGTATCTTCAATTGTGGAAATAGGAATGCGCACTTTCGAACGAGGGGGGGGGCACACCACGATTTCGATGCCTTACCGGGTAGAGTTGTGAAAACAGACGTCGGCTGACTGAATGTAAGGAAGACAGAATCATCCCTGTTCACCAGAAGCTCACTGGCCTCTGAGATAAGGAGATCGACAAAGGCCTGGAAGTTGACCCCTACTGAACTCTTCTCGCCAAGACCACGAAGGCAGCGTTCCAGGAGTTTCGGGTGCCGCACACCCAACAGCAAGAGAGCCAGGCAGGTGCGCAGGTCCGTGGCAACATCGGCTTCTGTGAGATGTGAACCGTTGCCATTGTGATTAGCTACATAGTCGGCCACATCGAAGAAAAGCTGGCGCACCCAGTCTGAGGTAAGGAGACCGTGCACATCAAGACCGGGCTTTAGAACTGGCACGGGGCCAGGTTCCGGTTTGTTTGGGCAAAACTCGGCTTCGAGGGGGGAGAGACGAGTATACTGGGAGGAGGAGAAGTGGTCGGAAAGCGAACCACCAACGGCTAGGTTGGCTAGTGCTGCAAGGGAACTAGACAGCCAAGCGCTCTGGTCGGTCTGGGGGTAGTTGATGGTCAGATGCAGTTTTCGTCGGATCTGGCCAAGACATCTGCGCGAGGAAAAGTATGGATGAAAAAGAGCAGTGAGCAAGACAAGGTTTCTTTTTCCCTCTCTTGGATGTCTGAACTAGGTGGTAGATGTATTTGAGGTGCAAGCGACAGAACAGTAGACAGGTACAAACAAAGAAACGCTAAATTTTATTTTGGCAGACATCACTAACCAAGGATTTCGGGAATATTTTTGTAAAGGAGCTGGGGGAAGCTTAGATAAAAATTAAGTTGCAAAACGAAAAATACTTCTATGGACCTAATGTGTGCTATACAAAACTTGGACTCGTCGAACGGAGGCAAGAACTCATTGTCATTGCCAACAAAACAAGAAATTGAGGCATATTAGTCAACTGTAGTACTTAGAGGGATTCATATAACTAAGCCAGTTCCTGATATAAGAATTGGCTGGCCAGGCCTCTGTCTATTTCAGGCGGATGCAGTAATAACTGTGCAGAGTTAATTATTAAGCCTACAACCGAGGACACTTAAATGGCCATCTTGGGTTTATCTAGCGTCAGCAACCAATCTCTCTCCCTCTCTCTCTATCTATCTATCTCCCTCAAAACATTGATATTCGCTGGCCGGCTTTCGGGCGAACACGGGTTGGTTTGTTGGCAAAGAACCAAAATGGGCTCACGGGGTTTAGGGAAATCAAACAAAAACTGTAGGCCAAATGCTAGCATGTTAATAGCATGCCTCTATGTCAAGATAAACGTGACGATGTTGAGGGCGCAGCTATTGGACAGATGGTAGTACATCATCCGGAGACACAAACAGATCCGGAGTGTGCTGAGGATTAGATTTTCAAAATCAAGCGACCGAAAGATACGCCCGAAATGTATTACGGAATTACAATAAGGCAGTGGAAGTAGTCCTCCATGTGCGGACTTAGTCTGATAAAAATCTGCAAAGATAACACTTCAAGGTACACACAATTGTTTCCTCCAAAATAACACGCACGTTTACGTTGCATTCAAGATTTAGCACGTATTATCACGAAAAGAATGCATGTAATCAAAATAATTCAAGCATAAATGGCTTTCGTCACTTAGTAAACGATCCTCTTTGGATCTAAACTTTTGTGGTGCCAGCTTGGCACAAAAAAACCCGTGAGTCTCAGCATCATTTGGGTCGATAACTCAGTACTTCAGAAGAATAAGAATAAAAAGAGATCCCTTTGACCCACTTGTGAAAAACTCGGCGGCCTCGGTGGGATTCAAAACCCCGCCAGCAAGGAGATCGCTGGAACATGGAGTTTATTGGCATGACGTTTCAGATTTTCTCCCGAAACCATCATCAGAGAAAGGTGCAGAAAATGGTAATTGGAACACAAGTTACGCAGTATTATAGGGCGTGGTGGCCAGGCAACCAGAAGCCAACTATCACTGGCAGTTCTCATGCTCATCGCTGAGGGTCGTAGTTACTGCGCAGATTGCTTTTTGGTCCGCACCCGAGTCTTTCATCGCCGTGATTCCATCACCGTCGTCGATTCCTGAAGTGAAAATTACTCGGCAATTTTGCTCGCTGACACGGGGACTGCTTGTTAACCACATCCTATTCGCATGGCTAGTAATTTTGCCCAGGCAAAATCACAACACAGAATATGGAGCCGCGATGTCATTGCGCTTATTAATCGACTGCAGGCCAGAGAACCATGACACAAGCAGTTCACGGCTCACGAGGTTGTCAGATCTTGCGAGATTTTTGGCCCCATCAAACTTGAAGGTGTAGCCGGGTCCAGTCGCATGAGTTGCTACCTGTTAGTGTCCTTCCTCTTCACTGCTGTGTCGTGCTCGGTCATTCACGTGCGGAGTAGTGTCCCAGTTTCTCCGACGTAGTTGCTCAGTGCGCAACTGCACCAGATTGGGTAAACGACTCCAGACGTTTCTTGTCGTGGTAGCGAGTCTTTCGACCTCATTATTTGGCGCCTAATAGTTGCTTCTGGTCAGTGTGCAATTCCAACTCCGAGTGGTGTGAGAAAATGGCTAAAGGTTTCCGATACCTTCTTCACGTACGGTAGCGCTCGCCAAAATTAGAGGTTGGTGCACTTTGGTTTCGCGCCTTAGTTGCGCATGCAACTGTCGAAAAATTTGCGCAGGTAATCGTTTGCACTGAACCCTCGTCGAAGGTACTGCAATTCGGTAATCTTGTCTTCTGGTTCACTGCAGTGGGTCCCAACATGCTGATAAAGTGCTAGCATGCCGTTACGGATTTCTGAACTGCTTCCTAGAACCCATCTGTTCACTTCTAACAGCAACTCGGTAGTTATTTCAACGCGTTTTAGTATCACGACTCTTCACTGTGTGTGCACTGTTATTTTAAAATAGAAGGGAGGAGAACAAGATGAAAATTTAGCCAGGTGTGGCCACGGAGATACGTACCTGCGTACGAGACCAGGGCGATACATATTCATCTTCTGCATCGTGTAGAAGAGAAGGCTGAGGGTAAAGAGATTTTGTTCCCTTGGGCGAGTCGAGATGACCGTTTCAAGAGTACCTAGGAAACGCAGCTTGTCAGTAAAAGTTGCCATTTCTGGGCCAAAATCGTAGCCCAGGCGGACAACAGGCAAAAGCCCGAGGGTCTCCAGTTCAACCAGCCGGTTCATAACATGCCGCTGAAGTGCATCGCGCAGAAGATCCGCCTCGGTGCCGAGGATAGCCAAATTGCTGGCTTCCTTGTCCCCTCCCGCCTTTGAGACTGCTGATAATACTGGCGGTGCAGATGCCGAAGACTGTGGCTTCCGCGGTAGTCCACTTACCAGGCTGCTGATATACACTAACTCCGAGGGACTAGCTTCGTTAATCTATGGGGTGCAAAACAGTCTTTTAAGGGGTTTCGCACGCCGCAAACCGAAAAGCACTAATTAATCCGAAATTATTATGAACCACTTTAATTTTAGAGTCAGACTAGCATGGTCTCAAGAATGGTGATATTGCTCTTACCAGGTATGGACCGAGGGAGACTAGTGGTTGTAGACTACTTGCACTGGAGAAGGATGTTTTCGTAACTCTGACATTATCGAATACGTAATAGAGAGGATTTGTCAATAAGTAAGATACTATTCTTAAAAGCATCTACTCAATAGATTATGGTCTCAAAATTCTTAAGATACATTTATAATATACAATCGGACTTGCTCTAGTTGTGCTTGGGGAAAGATGATACCATGCTCGAAAGCTATAAAGATGGGTATTTACACGGCGCATACACCCATGCTGCAGTAGGTTGGAGCGAGCCTTCTTCACATTATATATATATATATATATATATATATATATATATATATATATATATATATATATATATATATATATACCGTACTTCCGACATAGGTACTAGCTAAAAGCCCAGACAAGTGTTTCGCCGGTTTCTGTTGCTGCGTGACACAGCAACGAGGGGTTCGGCTCCTCAGTGGGTCCCCCAGCGTTCTCTATGCGGTTTCTGGTATATGGACTCCAGAGAATAATATATATATTCCATCATATGCTACACGTCGCTATGCGACCACCTGCGAGGGCTCTAGTCTGAGCTCCAGGGCAAAACGGAACGTGCATGTTCCTTAAGCGGATCGGTGAGCCCCACACTATCATCATATTCCCGATCACAACCGACAAAACAACGAGCCCGTGGCTCAATGGTAGAGCATTCGACTCAAATACCAAAGGTCGCGGGTTCGAATCCCAGGTATTCCATACTTGGGATTGGGTATGACTGGCTGATGACGGCTAATAAGCCAGAAATGGCCATTCCGGTCTCCCTTCTCTTTGTCGGTTCCATTCCATCATATGCTACACGTCGCTATGCGACCGCCTGCGAGGGCTCTAGTCTGAGCTCCAGGGCAAAACGGAACGTGCATGTTCCTTAAGCAGATCGGTGAGCCCCACACTATCATCATATTCCCGATCACAACCGACAAAACAACGAGCCCGTGGCTCAATGGTAGAGCGTTCGACTCAAATACCAAAGGTCGCGGGTTCGAAATCCAGGTATTCCATACTTGGGATTGGGTATGACTGGCTGATGACGGCTAATAAGCCAGAAATGGCCATTCCGGTCTCCCTTCTCTTTGTCGGTTCCATTCCATCATATGCGACACGTCGCTATGCGACCGCCTGCGAGGGCTCTAGTCTGAGCTCCAGGGCAAAACGGAACGTGCATGTTCCTTAAGCAGATCGGTGAGCCCCACACTATCATCATATTCCCGATCACAACCGACAAAACAACGAGCCCGTGGCTCAATGGTAGAGCGTTCGACTCAAATACCAAAGGTCGCGGGTTCGAATCCCAGGTATTCCATACTTGGGATTGGGTATGACTGGCTGATGACGGCTAATAAGCCAGAAATGGCCATTCCGGTCTCCCTTGCCTTTGTCGGTTCCACATTATCAATATATGCTAAATGTCGCTATGCGGCCGCCTGTGAGGGCTCTAGTCTGAGTTCCAGGGCACAACGGAACATAAATGTTCCTTAAGCAGATCGGTGAGCCACACGCTATCATATATATATATATATATATATATATATATATATATATATATATATATATTAAAATGTCAATCACACTCTTTAAGTCCTATTTAAGGTCTCAATGACTTCAACACCAAAAAAGGCAGAAAACGGAATGAGTAGTGTCAAACAAAATTTAGACATGGATTGGCGAGAAAATGGTACAATTTTTTAATATTTTGACTAACTAATTGTTAGCTAACCTTCAGTTATTTCGATTCAAATAAATGACTCTCGATTCAATAATACGTCAGACTACTGACAAACGTTAAAATTTTTACTAACTTCTAAAGGGCGATTGCAAAGATGAAAAGAAGTATGATTTGAGATTGAGGCATAGTATGCATGGAAAGGTGTATAGTGCGGTTTAAGGGGCTAGTTCACAAACTGGCACACATTTAGAAATGGCATTTTACCTTGCTTTCTAAGAGATCAAAGAGGTTAAGTATGTTCTGTTATAGAAATGGGCATGTAATAACGCGTGTAATTCTTTGAGTGGGCGGAGGGGGGCGGGCGAACATGGAATCATGGCAATGGAAAGCCTAATCTGTGACATCAGCAACGACTCATGGGATTATTATTTTCGGCACCAGTACACTAAAAGCTTTAAAAAGCTACAAGAGGCGATGAGAGATTATATATCAGGACGGAAAGGACTTGACTGTTACGAGAGATTTTCCAATAAGATTTCAAATGGGCACTTTTGAAAAGGCCGTCGTTATTTATATAAAAAGCACTAGTTAAGACGTGGGAAAACACTGGCCTCATAAGGAATACTAAGTAGCTTGTTTACAAAGCCGAGCAATCGCCGCAGACAGTCCTGCATGAAAAATCAGATAGCCCATGTTTGTAGACTCAAAACACAGTTCGCGTAATGATTCATAAGGCAGTTGGTTGTACAGATGTGTATGTTATGCACGTAACGTGTTTAATTGGAAGTTGTGTTAATCAGGACTGACGAACCTGAATAGTGATTAGCCGCAAGACAGATGCAAGCGCCTTCGCGCTGACATAATTCGACAGCTGGCGAAGGCAGGCAGCCAATACAAGGAGACGCGGTCGAGGCAGCTCCTTGGCACCGCTTACAGCGCTCAGAAGAAGGAGTTTGAAACGATCATCTTGGAGCCAGGCCGGTTCATCAGCTTCAGAGGCATACAAAAAAGGCGACGAGGCGACTGGTAGAAAGCCGAGTACGGCGATTGACGTGGGTTCTATGCCCATACTGATAGCAGTCACCTCCGTAAGACGATCAACAGATAGGGCTGCCGTTCGACGCAAAATTGAGTAGGCCAAATTTTTCGAAGACCGTGAGAAAAATGAGGCCTTCGGAATAGCAAGGGCTGACTGAAGCAATGACTCCAGACAAATCAGGCGGTGCTCAGGGGAGAAGTCACGAACATCAACGTTTAGTAGGTCTTCGACGGTTCTATTACTCTATCGCAGCATGGAAAAATAGACAGTAAGTCAGCACTTTAGGTTTATATGAACAGAGCTACAATCAAGGGAAGCAATTTGCTTACATCTGTAAGATACTGAACGAGATCTTCTTCGGGGAGGCTCACAGGAGACAATTTACCACAGCCGAACTGTTTTGTGACAGCCCTGGGTTTGCACGCATGTAGTATATCATTGTCTGAGGAACCGGAGCGAGTCGTAGAAAAGGCCAGGGCCATCGACGATGTTCTCAGTGTGGCAGGTCGTATGATGTTTCGGAATAATCCAGTTAGTTTGATCATATCGTTGGATCCGAGATGGAATAAATTAGAGAAGCTGCCCATCTATTACTAACTAAAAATAAAACAGGCATTTGTTCCATTTCGCTAGACATCAGTAAATAGCTTGCTATATTTCCAAGAACGCAGAATTAAGAGCTTTTAAAGAACTTTTACGAATCTGATGGCTAACATTAATACTGTTATTAATAATTTCGCAAACGTGCCATTCCCGACTTATTGTTAATTAAACTAACTGGATAAAAATTATCAACATTTTCAAGAGCTGTTCGTGGGGAATAAGAAGTAAATAACGAACAGGTATAATTATGATAATAAGCAATCAAGCAAATGTGACATAATCACAACAGTAAGAAAATGGAGATTCAAATACCAAGGGTCACGTTACAATTGTGTTCAAAACAGGAAATCTGCTCCGGAATTCATGAAGGAAGTGAAATTGTGACGGTGTGTGAAATCGACCGCATATTACCACCACCCCTAAGAACTCTGTGCAAAGCCTTTCGCGTACATTTCAATATGGACCAAACGTAGGTAGATAGTTATGAAGCTATATGCTGGTTCAATACAGGATCAGTACAGTAGCTGGTTCTATACAACGTAAAGTTGCTAAATAGTACGCCTTCGTCTTAAAAATACCAGGAAGATGCTTCGTAAACAGTCAGAGATTTAAAACAGCGACTTCCCATCAGCACTCCTCAATTAAGTTTACTCGAACGTGAATACAAAGCGGCACAAGGTTATGCGCATAAGATAGTAGGCGCAATGTTTATTCCGAGTTATCCTGCATTTAGATGCCAGTTAGGTATCTACATCCATGTGGGCAATAACTTTCATAAACTCCTTTACACAATAAAAAATATAATTAAAGATAATGTACAGTAGTTTGGTTTCGCGAACCATTGGGACTTCCACTTGCAAACATAATATAAGCGATGGAATCTATGAAGCGAGATATTTTCCCTTAAGGCGGGGAACATCCGCAAAAAATTTATCGGGTCCAGCATCATTTTAGCTGGTTGTCAGAGGCATGGCATAAACTGCGTCATCATGAAAGAGGCCCGCTGATCAGAAGAAACAGGTTAAGTTATCGAGAAATATGCGAAGATAATTTATAAAAAGTAGAGCCCTTGAGGATTTCAATTGCGAACCTACTCATGTGACGTACGAATATAACCTGGATAAGGCCTGTCTGGGAAGCCGGTGTACAGGCTTACTACACCGGCTCCAAAAAAGAAAACAGCACGATAGTGCTGTTGCTGGAGCGTTTGATGGTGTATTAGGTCGTCAAGTATGAAATTTTTACTGAGGCATACGGTCAACTTTGACAGCTTATTTATAGTTGAGCATTTTTCGCTATCTAAATCATTTAACGCTTTGAAAATATCTAAAACGCTATTTATCATTACGATAATGATTAGTATTTGTGTTTAAAGGTACAAAAGGAGGAAATTCATACAATTATCAAAATGTAAGTTCTAACATGGAAATACAGCATTGCAGAAAATCGGGAATATGAATCGTGTATTTTGCTCTACTTACAGCATAAAATTGGTTTGCAAAAATTCTTTCTGGTAAATTTGACCTCAAAAATGGGCTACGCTGTCGACCAGACTTAAAGATGGATAATGATGAACTGAAAGTCACAATCGAGTAAGATTCATCGCAAAGCGCACATGTAAAAAATTTTCAATTTTACGGATGGCAAAACTCGATTTTGCTTCGGTAGCACATAAGGGACGAGCATTTTTAGATTTCGAACAAAAGTAGAAGCTTGCACTAACTGGGACAAATGAACCTACTAAAAGCTGAAAATTCCCGAAAAACGACACTATGGCGAAAACAATGAAAGAAAGGCGGTCGTAATAATAGGCAAAGCTGAAGAAAATATATTTAAAACGAAATAGGGCATTGGAGGCCGGAAAGAACAGCATAAGAACACTGCTGCTTGATATGAAACACTCATATATTAAGAACAGTGGAAGGTGAAAACACAACATAGAAAGGTCCAACGGAAAAAGAAAAACTGTAAGTGCAAATTGAATTTTTCCTGTGTGCGGAAAAAACGCTAAATAAACAAACTTTAATTTATTGAAGTTACTTTTTGAATAGTTAAACCACCACGGAAACTTTGGCCGTTCACTGCTTTATATTTCCTGTGTGTGATAACTGCCTCCTCAGTGTAGGCCAAAACACTCAAACGGAGTCTCTATTAGGGATAAAACGCAGAACGTGTCAGCACTCCTTATAACAACTGATAGCTGAATGCAGAGTTCATTTTTACTACGCTTATAACTATCTTGTCGATAGAAGCGAACAGGCGAGGAAGCAGTTCAAATTTCTACTTCTTCCACCCATCTTTTCCGATTGTAAAATAAATTAACGTAGAAATCCTTCACAATGCAGGGAAGCATACTTCCCTGCATTATGAAGGATTTCATGCACATGGAAGGTCTCGTACACATATTCACTGTTAGCAAAAACCGTGGGACTGCAACTTTTTAATTCTTCTGCACAACCGACAATCTACGTAAATTATCGGTTGAGCAGAAGTAGTATGCACCACTTCTATTGTAGTATTTACTACAATGACTCCCAATGCCTTCACTTTCAACCAGCATTCTTCGAACACGACCGCAAAGTACACGCGGTTCCACTAAACCCGAAATTGACTGCATATTTCAGCGAATAGCACTCGTATAAATAATTACCTAGACCGAGAACTGCAGTCTTCGGCTGGCTTGGTAATAGGGGGTGAACACTCCGTGCTGTTCGCGGCAGAAACTCCTATGGGGTCGATGCGCACTGCACACGTTTACTATTGGATCATGATGCCAGATTGGTAATTGGTTTTTTTAACCGTGTTCTTAGGTCATTCATGTCTAACAGCAATAAGGGTGGCAATTATGGCACTATAAACAGTAGACGAGACAGTCCAGTAATTTATTTAAGGCAAAAATTTGCATCTTTGGTGAATAAAAAGATGAAATCGAGCATATTTATGAAGCATAGGAAAATGGTAAAACGTTCAAACCCGTGAGTTCACGACAATTTCTGGATGACAGCCCTATTGCAGAGAGGTTCTTATGGTTGAATTTTGTAATAAAAAAACGCAAAATTGTGGTAAGGATTGAGATTATTTTCCAGTAATGGTTGAAGTTATTGTTAGTTTTTAGATCTCCTCTTCACCAAAGATAACGACAGTATAAACGAGGCAAACTGCCTACCTCCGCTAGTCAGTTCAGTGTATTGGAGGAAAATAGGCCAATGACTTTGAACTCCCTATTTGTTACACAAGAATCACAAGAAATAGAAGCAGTGTAAAGGAATTACAGTCAACTGAATACAGGCAGCTTTACGTAGTACACTGGTATTGTTAAGGTTAAGTTGTCACATAGTCTTCATGGTGCTGCAGCATATATATATTTCAAGCCAATGTTTGAATGTTTCCACAGATTGGGACATATCAATTACCTCAGTTAGATTATTCCACGGTTACACGAAAAGGTTAGTGAAAAAACATTCCTCACATCCAATCTTATTTGGGGTAGTTTGAATAGATGACCTCGGATATTAATTGTACTGGTAAGTTGGAAAATGTCATCAAACATGAGGGCGTAATCTTAGCCTTGCACGATATGGAAGGTTTTTATCAAGTCCCAGGACCTGCTTTTAACTAACAGAACAGAGATTTAGGTTTTTCAGCCGGATGTCAATATTCAAGATTTGACTGTACAAACGAAACAAAGGTTAATCAGTGCAGTTTTCATCTTTTATTATTAATGCTTTGAAATGTTTAAAGAAGACTTGATGCATTTTTGGTCGAGGCACAATAGGCGGGTCCCAAAATAAATGCATAAACCCAAGAGCCTGTCTTACGGGAAACGTGGTAATAGGGGTTTTATGGGTGGGGCAGAACAATAAAAAAACACCAACCAAAATGGCGTAGGTAATTGGATGTGCAAATTTTATAAAAAGGAATTAAGTTTGAATGAGGTTAAATTAACCAGGGTAAATTAGACATAAAAAGTTGCATCCAATACAAAAGCACGGGTGAACTGAACGATCACCATTTGCCAAAAATGAAAACTAAACTGAACAAATGAAATGGGAGCCCATAGGAAGAAGGCTTATGGAACACGGTGTAATTTTAGAATTTTTAGAATTTATATTTGGTTAGCACCGGCAAGGCACTGTCTAAGCAAACATTAGTAACGAAATAAAGTTATGACAATGTGTGCAGATTAAATGTACAAATACATTACTTGTCCTGCTATGTCAACAGTTTGCAATGTTTTTAAAATTAATGCTGAACTAGAAAAAATAGGCAGTGAAAAAAACTCCTACCATAAAATGGAGGCAGAGTTCAATTGGCCTTCATTTGTGAATAGAAGGTAGGAGAAAAACACTGCTTAGAAAAAATGGTCAGGTGGTAGAGTAGGGTAATACTGAAGGAGTTTAAATAGAAACTGACAAATGAGATCGCTAACTAAGCCCCCCAGAAGGAAACGAAATGCAAGAAGCTGAAGCGCAACTAAGGTTAGATTTTTAATATGAATTAAATCATGTTTATATCATGTGATGGAATAAGTAAAAGTTTTTGTTCAGTTGGTCGCCGGTAGTTCGCTTGGTATTGGAATAAGGTAAACAAAAATATTGAAGTGTTATTGAAAGAAAGCGAGGTAATAACCAAAGAATAGAGTAACGGATTTGCAGACGCAATTTTCTATTGTTAAAAAAAGGAGAAGCAAAGCAAAAAAATTTCTGAATGTAATTGCAGTACGGTTAAGGGCATAGATAGCTGACAGCGATAGAAAAAGTAATTGTGTTTATTTGGAGCATGGTTGGCAAAGTTGGTGAGGAATAGTACAAAATGAAACCCTAAACAAGGAACATAGGGTACCGAAAATACAGAATAATTAGTTTGATAGAATGGTTAATTTAATTGTTTTATCCAATCTTTAGGATTCCACCGCAAGGGAAAAAAAGAAGGAGAGGACCGCAGGTGAATACGTCAACGGAAGAGGAAAAGATAATGAAAATAATAGACTCCAGCGGATTGGTCAACTACCTACAGGAAAAGAGACAATTACCAATGCATATGTTGTGCACATGCGAAAATAATATGACCCAGCAAGCCTCTGCTGAGCAGACAGGTGGCTTTTTATTTAAATGTTCCCGCTGCAGACGGAAAAAGTTTCTAAAAAGGGCAGTATGTTCGAAGGCAGTAGATTAGCCCTGGCGAAAATTATGAAAATTGTCTACCGGTTTGTAGAAGGTGTGCGAGGGAAGCGCTGTGCCGCACTGGTAGGTGTGCACCGCAAAACTGCGATGCAATGGTACGCAATTTGTCGCAATGTCTCAACCAGTGCACTCATGAGCGCCGTAGGCCAGATAGGCGGCAAGGATATAGAGGTACAGGTGGGCGAGACCATTGTTGCAAGGCAAAAGAATAATAAAGGAAGAGAAGGACGTCAGTATTGGGTAGTTGGAATGTACGATACGTATATAAGAAAGGCCGTATTTGAACATGTACACAAACGAAGCTGGCTGGCTTTTAAGACGGTGAAAACGAAGTGGGTTGCTCAGGAGAGTGTAGTAGTGACCGACGAATGGAAGGCCTACAGCAGACTACCCGAGGAGGGCTATAAGCACTTCACAGTTAATCACAGCAAGAACTTTGTTAACCCCGAAACTGGAATGCACACCACTGCCATGGAAGCCTACTGGAGCCGACTCAAGAGAAAAATGTCTGAAACCGGTCCGGCCTCCGGCAGAGCTGTCTGGGCTCGTCTAGATGAAGCACAATATTGTATGTGGTATGGATTAAAATGTGAAAATCCATCGCAGGCCTGGGAACACCTACCCCTTAAAAACTAGAGACAACACCCAAGTTATGAAGATGGCAAAGAAAAAAATATCAAAACCGAAATTGACCAATGCTCAAGTAGCGAATCCCTAAGACAGCTGAACTGCGGTTGAAAAATGGGAAGCGAGCGACGACGGCAGCGGGAATCAACAGAGAAGCAAAAAATACGCACCCGAAGGTGTTGATCCACCGTCTGAAATTTCCCTCATGTGACTAAGCAGCTGTGATGATTTTTTGAATAAATAATTAACAAAACTGTATCATTGTTCCTCTACCGAATCATTACGCGGTGTCAGGAAATACGAGTTTAATAACCAGCCGGATTTTATTAAGATTTAAAAAATTTGAAAACTGATTGGCGCAACCAAGGTAACAGATAAGATGGGGGTGCAGGATTAATTAAGGATGGGAAAAAGGGAGGGGAGGAAAGACGAATAAAGCAATCCATACTGACTGACAGTAATGTACATAGAATTAGTTAGTCCTTACAACGTCATCGGTAGGACTTGCGCGGTAGTGCGAAATCGAGGCCAAACGTCGGGGAAAAAATGAAGCCAATGAAACTTTTCGAAAGAAAGGAAAAGCGAACCGAAATAAGAATGCCATAGCTAGTTGTGAAGGAACTAAACGCTTCTTAACGTTGCCAAAGCATAACCGCGAAGAAAGTATCTACGTAAGAAGAAGAGTAAAATGCAACAGACAACGGTTAAGCTAGCACCTAAAAATCGTGAGTAGCTGCGTTTTAGTTGCAACAAGTAGGAGCCAAAGGAGGCTAAGGACGATAAGGGGAGAGACCGGTTAGTAAAGTGAGCAGGAATTAAAAACATCAAAGGCACAATTTCTACTACTACTACTACTACTACTACTACTACTACTACTACTACTACTACTACTACTACTACTACTACTACTACAACAACTGCCATTACCACTGCTACTACTACTACAAATACTACAAATGAAAAAACTACTACTTCTACTGTAAATACTACTACCACAGCTACTAGTGCAACTATTACTAATACTACCACTAATACAACCAATACGACTACAACTATTATTACTCCTACTACTACTGCATCAACTACTACTACTTCTATAACCACTACGACTACGGCGTTTACTACTACTACTAATACTACTGCAACTACTTCCACTACTACTACTACTATTAATACTGCATCTATTAGCACAAGAACTACTACTACTACTACTACTACTACTACTACTATTACTACTACAACTATTACTAATTGTACTGATTTTACTACGACTACTACAACTAAAACTACTCCTACCACGACTATCAATACTACGATCACCACTACAGCAACCTCTACTACTAGTACTACGGCGTCTTATGCTATGACTACCGCTAGAACAAACGTCTACTACTTGTACTAGTATAACTACTACTACTACAACTTCTACTACTATTACCACTACGACTACTGCGTCTGCTGACTCTCCCTAGTGCTGCTGCTACTAGCTACCACTGCTAATACTATTACTACTACCATTACTACTACTACTTCTACTACCACTACTTCAACTACTACTAACAATACTACTTCTAATAATACTACTATTAATTCTACAACTACTACTACAACAACTAATAATACTACTAATACAACTAATAAAACTCCTAATATGACTACTAATAATACTACTAAAACTACTAACATTACTACTACTACAACTAATACTACAACTACTACTGCTAACACTAGTACTACTACTACTACTAATACTCTTACTACAACTGCTAATACTACTACCACTTATACTACTACTACTTATACTACAACTACTACTACTACCACTATTAATGCTGCCACTACCACTCTTACTAATATAACTTCTAATACTACTACTACTATTACTGCTACTACTACTACGACTACTATGACTCCGTCTACTAATACTACTAATACTACCATTGCTAATAATACTACTTCTACAACTACTACCACCACGACTACTACTACCTTAACTACTTCTAATAATACTACTACTAATACTACGACTATTAACAGTGCTACTACTACTACTACCACAACTATTACTACTACGAATACTACTACTACTTTTACTGCTATTACTACTGCCTGCTGCGTTTGCTACTCTTCTACTACAACCACTAATACTTCATGAATACTACCACGGGTACATATCCTACTACTACTACTACTACTACTACTACTACTACCACTCCGAATGCTACCACTACTACTTGTACTACTATTACTTCTACTACTAATACTACTACTACTACTTCTAATACTAATACTTCTAATAATAAAAAAATGCTACTACTACTACTACTACTACTGACTACTTCTCGACTACTTCTGCTACTACTACTACTGGTACAACTAAGACTTTGACTCCCACCAGTTGCTGCCACTTGCTTTTTACTACTCAATGCAACCGCTACTAACCCTATTATTACTGTTACTACTGTTATTACAACTTCTAAGTCGTCTACTTCTCCTACCACTGCTAATAATTCTACAACTACTACAACTATTACTAGTCTTACTACATTACTACGTCTACTTCTATTATACTACTACTTCTACTACTACTTCTACTACAACAACTGCTACGACCTCAACTACTGCGTTCACGACTGCATACTACAACCGCAGCTGTTAATGCTACTACTATTGCAACCAATACCTCTATCATACTAATACTACAACTGGAACTACTATTACTACAACTGCGGCTACTACGACTTCTCCTGCTATTACCACTTCTACCTCAACTACTACTACTACTGTAACTAATACTACCACTGTGTATATTACTACTAATACTACCGCTACTACTACTGTCACAAGTGCGTGTACCACTACAACTATTAATACTATGACTTGTCCTACTAGTCTTTATACTACCACGACTACGGCTATCACTACTAATACGGCGACTACTACAACTACGACCATCATACTACGAACACTACGTCTACTATTAATACTACTTCAACTACTAAAACTGTGTCTACTGCAACTAGAAAATATACTACTAATAAAAAGAACTCTACTGCTGCTTATAGCACTACAGCTAATATAACAACAACTACTACAACTAATAATACTACTACTACCACTAATACAACTACTAACACTGTGTCAACTACTACTTCCACTTCCAAAACTACTATAATTATTACTACTGCGTCCACTAAAACTATCATTATTAATATCGATATTACTCCTACTACTACTACTACTACTACTTCTACTACTACTACTACTACTACTACTACTACTACTAGTACTACTACTAATACTACTACTTCTACTACTTCTACTACTACTACTACTTCTACTACTAATACTTCTACAACAACAACTACTACTAATACTACTTCTATTAATACAACTACAACTACTTCTACTACGACAACTAATACTACTACTTGAGGAACTACTACTATTACAATTAATACTACTAATACTACTATTACAACTAATACTAAGACTACTAAGACTACTAATACTACTACCATTAAAACAACTGCAAATAATACTACGACTACAAGAGAGACCACCAGAATTAATACTACTAAGAAATCTACTACTGCCGGGAATACCGCTACTAAGACAATAACAACAACTTATCCATGCTAGTAAAAAATTGTGAGTAGATCAGATCGCTTTCCCGAATTCCGCGTAAGCAGTAAACGATCGACTGAAAACGGTACCTAACTAACCAAAGGGCTTCATATGGCAAACGTAGATAACTACGCAGCATGCAATATAACCCGAGCAAGCGAATTAGATGGAAGGAGACACCTTTTACTAGATTAACCAGCATACTGCTGGAAAAAGAAATTGAAAGACCTAAAGCTCTGATCGCACAACGAGAAGGGCCAAAGCACGCTGGCCTCAATGGGTAAGGAGGTTTATCCGTAAACCCAGCCATCGAAAGACTAAACCCTAAAACGAATACCAACCAGCCTATTTGTCCCACTTAACTCTCCACGTGGAGATCGGTATCGACGCCTCACAAAACAAATATAGTAGTCAACATAGATGAGCAAAACAAACGAACGACCTAACGTACACGGACGTATGCCAAGCCCAATGACGAGCTCTGATGCGGCGAAGGACAAATTCTACGAGGACCTGCACGCCTTGCTGGCGACTGTGCCGAAAGAGGACAAGTTAATTGTCCTTGGTGATTTCAATGCCCGCGTCGGGACGGACCACGCTGCCTGGCAGGGAGTGCTGGGTCCCCACGGTCTCGGTAGCTGTAACGATAACGGCCTCCTTCTTCTGCGCACGTGTGCGGAACACCGTCTCCTGCTGACCAACACCTTCTTCCGCCTTCAGACGCGGGAGAAGGCCACGTCGATGCACCCTCGGTCGCGGCGCTGGCATCTGCTGGACTATGTTCTCGTCCGGAGGCGAGATCGACAGGACGTGCTGGTAACCAAGGCGATCCGCGATGCCGATGGTTGGACAGATCACCGCCTTGTCATCTCCCAGATGAGGCTCCGACTGCAACCCCGACGAAGGCCCCAAGGTAAGAGGCCGCCATGTAAGTTAAATACTCTTTTATTAAATTTGCCTGCTCACTGTTTTGATTTCAGCAACCAAATAACCGAGAAACTGGAGGACCTGCATGCTCCAGATGATAACGCTACCGTGGAGACACGATGGTGTCAACTGCGAAATGTCATCCAGTCCACCGCCCTCGATGTACTCGGACGCGCACACCGTCGACACCAGGACTGGTTTGACGACAATGACGCCGACATCAGCAACTTACTCGCGGAGAAGAATAGACTACACAAAGCCTACATGGACCTTCGAACTGACGCCACCAAAGCAGCCTTCTTCAGATGCAGGCGCCTTGTACAACAACGGCTGCGGGAGATGCAGGATGCCTGGATGATCCGAAAGGCTGAGAAATCCAGGGGGTATGCGGACCGCAATGAAATGAAAAAAACTTTTTCAAAGCCATCAAAGCCATCTACGGCCCGTGTATCAAGGGGTCCGCACCGCTGCTCAGCTCTGACGGCACAACACTGCTGACAGAGAAATCGCAAATTCTGAAGCGCTGGGCCGAGCACTTCAGAAATGTCCTTAACTGTTCATCAGCCATCTCCGATGCTGCCATTGACCAGCTCCCTCAAGTGGACACGAACAATGACCTGGATCTCCCGCCTTCCCTACCAGAAACCATCCGGGCCGTGCAGCAGATTTCCAGCGGTAAAAGCACCGGGATCTGACGCAATCCCACCGGAAGTATACAAGCACGGTGGGCCCCGGCTGATGGCAGAACTCACAACACTCTTCCAGGGAGATGTGGCACCAAGGACAAGTTCCTCAGGATTTCAAAGACGCGACCATCGTCCATCTCTACAAACGGAAGGGGAACCGGCAACTCTGTGATAATCACAGAGGCATCTCGTTAACTCAACATCGCGGGGAAGATCTTCGCCCGTATCCTTCTCAATCGTCTTAACGGTCACCTAGAGCAGGGGCCTGCTTCCGGAAAGCCAATGTGGCTTCCGCCGACACCGCGGAACAACCGATATGATCTTTGCCGCCCGCCAGCTACAAAGAGAAGTGTCAGGAGATGCGAACTCACCTATACACTACCTTCGTGGATCTAACGAAAGCCTTTGACACGGTGAATCGTGACGGACTGTGGAAAGTCATGCAGAAATTTGGCTGTCCTAAGCGGTTCACGCACATGGTACGTCAGCTTCATGACGGGATGACGGCGCGCGTCACTGACAACGGGACGGTATCCGAAGCATTCGCAGTGACCAACGGAGTGAAGCAGGGGCTGCGTACTGGCCCCCACCCTCTTCAGTCTCATGTTCTCGGCTATGCTGATGGACGCCTACCGTGATGAGCAACCTGGTATCTGCATCGCCTACAGAACTGACGGGCACCTTCTCAACAGTCGGCGTATGCAGGCTCCAACGCGCGTGTCTACGACTACAGTCCATGACTTGCTCTTCGCGGACGACTGCGCCCTTAACACCGTGACAGAGGAGGACATGCAAAGGAGCATGGACCTCTTCGCCGGAGGCTGCGCCGATTTTGGATTAACAATCAGTACAGCCAAAACAGTTGTCATGCACCAGCCGCCACCCAGCGCAGAATACAATGCTCCTCGAATCTATGTCAACGGTGCTCTACTCAAAAAAACGTGGAAACCTTCGCTTATCTAGGAAGCACGATGTCGCGCAACACGAGAATCGATGACGAGGTTGCCCAACGGATCTCCAAAAGCTAGTCAGGCTTTCGGCCGGCTGCAGTCCTCCGTGTGGAATCGCCACGGTATTCACCTGAACACCAAACTGAAGATGTACAAGGCCGTCGTCTTGTCGACACTCCTTTACGGAGCGGAAACCTGGACCGTCTACTCGAACCAAGCCAGGAAGCTGAATCACTTTCATCTCAGCTGCCTCCGCAGAATACTGAAGCTGAGATGGCAAGACAGGGATCCCGGACACGGAAGTCCTGGAGCGGACCGGAATCCTCAGCATCCATGCCATGCTGAGGCAAGTGCAACTGCGATGGAGCGGCCACCTGGTAAGAATGGACGACGAGCGACTACCCAAACGACTTTTTCTACGGTGATGTCGCTACGGGTTCTCGCAGGCAGGGGAGGTCAAAAAAACGACGCTACAAGGACACTTTGAAGACATCGCTGAAGCAACTGCAAATCAACTCTGCGACCTGGGAGGACCTCGCCCAGGATAGACCGGCATGGAGAAGATCAGTGAAGACTGGTTCAGTGATCTATGAGGGCCAACCGGATCGCCGCTGCCAAGGCCAAAAGAGCGGCACGAAAGTCACCAGCGCCCCGGACCAACACCGCCAATGCCCAGGCCCTGCCAACGTGCCCGCGCTGTCAACGCATCTTCCGCGCGCGAATCGGCCTGGTTGGACATCTTCGGACGCAATGCACAAACAATCCGACAATTCCAATTTCTACGTCAAATTCTGCTGACCCTCCTTCTGACTCCCCTACCCTCACTCCTGTCATCAATTCCATTGCTCCCACCATCACAGAGACCACATCCATCTACTCATCGCCTGTTACCCCTACCACCGCAACCACCACCGCCTTCACTACCACCACCACCACCACCATCAGCGATGGGGAATCTCTCTAAGCTGTACTCAATGCGACCGCACATTCACCTCACGAATCGGCCTGGTCGGTCACTTGCGAATACATCGTACAGAGACCGGTGAGCCAGTGCCTGGAGCACCATCACACAGCAGAGGTCGTCGCCTCCACTGCCCTCACTGTCCTCGCGCATTCACTCATCGCATAGGCCTATTCGGTCACATGCGCATCCATAACAGCGGAATTAACCACAATGCCGACAACACCGATACACCATGCACACCCTCCGCTCCTGCCATTCTTAGTGCCCCTGCCACCCCCACTACCAGCAATGACATCCTCCCAGCCTCTACCGATTTCTGCCCACACTGAACCCGCAACTTCAACTCACGCATCGGCCTGGTCGGTCACCTGCGAATCCATCGCATGGAGGCTGGTGAACCAGTGCCTGGGGCTCCGACATACAGTCGACGTGCCCGCCTTCACTGCCCTAACTGCTTTCGCACATTTACACACCGCGTGGGCCTATTAGGACACATGCGCCTCCATGACAACCTCCGGTAAACCACCGTAGGCTAACCTACATCAGCGCACACTACCTACACCAATGCATCGACAACACTCTCACAATCACCATTTACCACAGTATATCACGGTTTCCTAGAAACCGTGGCTGGAAGATCTGCCAATCTGACGCTTCCACCAGACCACGCCGTCGGCTCAGTGTATGTGCTGTGTGTGTCGAGTGGCTGACCAGTGGACTGGGAGTCAGACGGCGATGGCTGCTCCATATCCCTGAGTTTGTGAATCCTGGTGTGTGCGTTATGGGGGCCAGGTCGTGCTGTGGCGCGCGAAGACGGGTACGCCGATCCGTCAGCCAATGCGCCCACTCCCACATCAGGCAACTGACTGGCTCGGACAGTGGTCTGATTGTGGGGGTGGGGGAGAGAGTGAGGTCGAGAGCTCAGCGTATTTTCCTCACTATAAACAATCTGACGCGCTTGAAACTATCACGGTGCGCTAAAAGCCGTGGCTTGGAAGGTTGCCAACTGACGGGATAACTCGGACCGCGTGGTCAGCCCAATGTGTGTTTTGTGTGGAGTGGCTGACTGGCGGACTGAGAGTCAGGTTGCAATGGCTCCTTCTTAATGTGGCCTTTATGGCACTCCCACTCCGTGGGATCCGAGCCAGGTGTGGTGGCACGCCCAGGGGCGGCTTAGGCCGCGCCAGCCACCTGCGCCCTCTCCTATCTCCGGTCTTCTTGACTCTGTCTTGACACTGGACTCCGGTGGGGGAGGAGGAGAGAGTACGGTAGCTGCAGCGCAAGGCTACTATCACTTAAAACTAATTCACGCGCAAGTCACCGTCCCTGCACCACCTGGTGTGGAGCATACGGTGGACCTCGTCGAAATCGACGGTCGAACTGCCATGCCAAGCCCACGGTGCAAATTAACTGCTTAATACACGATGAACATGGGAAAACCAACTGTTAACGCGTAAACCAAAAACAAACGCCAGAGCAGTCGGAATCATAAGAAGATGAAACCCATTAATCACTGCAAAGGATGCACCTAACCCCCACGCCACCAGGAATCTTAACAACAGCTGCACCAACCCTACCCACAAAGCATGCCCGTGTTTCAAACATCAACGATCTCACCAGCACTTGAACCGTACTGAATGCGTCCGAATGCATGACTGCACTCAGAAGTGGGCAGTTGCAACCCGGGTTCCAAAACGGTGCACCCAAACTGCCTACCCACAGAGCGTGCCCGTGTTACAAACATCAGCGACCCCACCAGCACTTGAACCTAACTGTATGCGTCCGAATGCATGACTGCACACAGCAGAGGGCAGTTGCACCCCCGGTTCCAAAAATAACTGCAAAAGGATTCACCCAAACCCCCACGCCACCAGGAATCCAAACAACAGCTGCACCAACCCTACCCACAAAGCATGCCCGTGTTGCAAACATCAACGATCTCACCAGCACTTGAACCGTACTGAATGCGTCCGAATGCATGACTGCACTCAGAAGTGGGCACTTGCACCCCGGGTTCCAAAACAGTGCATCTAAACGGCCTACCCACAGAGCGTGCCCGTTTTACAAACATCAGCGACCCCACCAGCACTTGAACCTAACTGTATGCGTCCGAATGCATGACTGCACACAGCAGAGGGCAGTTGCACCCCCAGTTACAAAAATAACTGCAAAGGATTCACCCAACCCCCCACGCCACCAGGAATCCAAACCGCAGCTGCAGCAACCCTACCCACAAAGCATGCCCGTGTTACAAACATCAACGATCTCATCAGCACTGAAAACCTTACTGAATGCGTCCGAATGCATGACTGCACTCAAAAGTGGGCAGTTGCAGCCCCGGGTTCCAAAACGGTGCACCCAAACTGCCTACCCACACAGCATACCCGTGTTACAAACATCAGTGATCCCACCAGTACTAGAACCTAACTGAACGCGTCCGAATGCATGACTGCACAAAGAAGAGGGCAGTTGCACCCCGGGTTCCAAAACGGTGCATCTAAACGGCCTACGCACACAGCATACCCGTGTTACAAACATCAGTGATCCCACCAGTACTAGAACCTAACTGAACGCGTCCGAATGCATGACTGCACTCAGAAGTGGGCACTTGCACCCCGGGTTCCAAAACGGTGCATCTAAACGGCCTACCCACAGAGCGTGCCCGTTTTACAAACATCAGCGACCCCACCAGCACTTGAACCTAACTGTATGCGTCCGAATGCATGACTGCACACAGCAGAGGGCAGTTGCACCCCCAGTTACAAAAATAACTGCAAAGGATTCACCCAACCCCCCACGCCACCAGGAATCCAAACCGCAGCTGCAGCAACCCTACCACAAAAGCATGCCCGTGTTACAAACATCAACGATCTCATCAGCACTGGAAACCTTACTGAATGCGTCCGAATGCATGACTGCACTCAAAAGTGGGCAGTTGCACCCCGGGTTCCAAAAACGGTGCACCCAAACTGCCTACCCACACAGCATACCCGTGTTACAAACATCAGTGATCCCACCAGTACTAGAACCTAACTGAACGCGTCCGAATGCATGAATGCACTCAAAAGTGGGCAGTTGCACCCCTGGTTCCAAAACGGTGCATCTAAACGGCCTACCCACACAGCATACCCGTGTTACAAACATCAGTGATCCCACCAGTACTAGAACCTAACTGAACGCGTCCGAATGCATGACTGCACTCAGAAGTGGGCACTTGCACCCCGGGCTCCAAAACGGTGCATCTAAACGGCCTACCCACAGAGCGTGCCCGTTTTACAAACATCAGCGACCCCACCAGCACTTGAACCTAACTGTATGCGTCCGAATGCATGACTGCACACAGCAGAGGGCAGTTGCACCCCCAGTTACAAAAATAACTGCAAAGGATTCACCCAACCCCCCACGCCACCAGGAATCTAAACCGCAGCTGCAGCAACCCTACCCACAAAGCATGCCCGTGTTACAAACATCAACGATCTCATCAGCACTGGAAACCTTACTGAATGCGTCCGAATGCATGACTGCACTCAAAAGTGGGCAGTTGCACCCCGGGTTCCAAAACGGTGCACCCAAACTGCCTACCCACACAGCATACCCGTGTTACAAACATCAGTGATCCCACCAGTACTAGAACCTAACTGAACGCGTCCGAATGCATGACTGCACAAAGAAGAGGGCAGTTGCACCCCGAGTTCCAAAATGGTGCATCCGAACTGGAACAATAGCCTACGCCAGCCAACTACGCAAGCCCCGTAGCACATTGGCGATAGTCCACGGTGTTTCTGGCTATCTTCAGGTGAAGAAGGCAACCTACTGTGAGCTTTAAAGTACCTTGGGTTTATGGATTTATTTTGGGACCCTCCTTTTGTGCCTCCACCACATTTTTAATTGATTGACATATATTTAGTCGACAGCAATGATCGAATAACCTACTTAATGCGGCTCAGCATGGTTTTCTCAAAAAAAGGTCTTGTGACACTTGCCAGCTCTCTTTCCTTGATCATGTGCTACAATCTAGAGACAGCGGTTTTGAAATTTACACCGTTTACATCGATTTCACTTAGGCTTTTGATCTTGTTGACCATGATCTCCTACTGCTTAAACTTGCCTCCTTTGGCATAGGTAACAAGCTTCTGAACTTAATATTTTCCTATTTGAATGCTCATGCACAACGGGTTAAAATTTCTGATGTTATCTCTAACCCCACGCATGTGAGGAGCGGAGTTATTCAGGGCAGCGTGCTCGGCCCGCTTCTTTTTTGCCTCTTTGTCAACGATGTTCCTGATTGTTTTCAGTATGGTAGGCCCTTTATGTACGCTGACGATTTAAAAATTGCCTATCGATATAAATAGGTTGATCGGAACATCGGGCTTGAGCTCTTAAAAACGGATCTTCTGGCCTTCGCTCAGTGGTGTTGCACATGGCGCCTTTCAATTTCTTGGCAAAAGTGCTCCGTTATGTCTATTGGCGACAACTATCAGCCCCACCTTAGCATAGACGGTCACGATCTTAATGTGCCCGGAGTAATAAAGGATCTGGCATATCATATTCTAGTAGTCTTAATCTGTCAGAGCACTGCACCCTGATTGTCTCGAAAGCACGCCAAACTACTGGGTTTATTCTCAGACATTTTAAAACCGTCAAAATTATAATCAGCCTCTATAAAATGTATGTCAGGCCTAGTCTGGAATACTGCTCGTTTCTATTTAGCCTTCTGTACGCTAGTGAACGAAAGAAGATAGAATCAGTCCAGCACTTCTTTACAAAAAGAGATTTATATTCAGAACACCGAAACCTGGCATACCAACAACGCTGTGAGCTTACAAGCCTGGACCCGCTGTGGCATCACAGATTACATAAGGGACTACTTTTACTGTTTAAAATACTAAACAGTCTTACATTTAACCCCCTTACATCTCTGAGGCACCTTGACCACTCTCGGCGCACCAGTCATCGAGGTGTATTTTTATTTCTTCGTTTGGCCCCGCACAGTAAGATACCGACAGTTTTTTTCGGTAAACGCTATAGCAATCTCGAATAATCTACCTAGAAGTATCAAAATTGAGCAAAGCTATCCCTTGTTTAGGCGAACTGTCACTAGTTTTCTACATTCAGGACACCTTCCAAAATGTTTGGGTGCTGACTCTGTTGAAGCTCTCTTCGGTTCTGATGGCGTTCACGGACTCTGAATCGTGTGCCGGACTTCATGCTGAGGGCAATATCGCTGGCTCTGCAGACCTCAATCGGCTTATTTCTCAGTTCACAGCGAACAGCCGCTCGCCGCCATAACTGCTGGTGCAGAATACTGGATCCGTAACACTGAATGGAGAGGTTCTTCACCGGGCACCTGTGTTAACGCGTCCCTGTCCAGAACTTTAATTACTCAATAAGCTGCAGTTTTTTCTCCCTAAAACACCTGAAACAACGATCAGGAGTTTTTTTCACTGTCAGCTTGACCCTCTTCTCTATACATATTTTTTTGACCTTGCCTGTAAACTGGCAATAAATAAATAAAATAAAAATAAAACGACTATCGCCATGTAACATTTGCTTGTTTTGCAAGCGTCTATCTGTAAATAGGGTTTTCAAAGGCTCTGCCTATCTCCCTTATATTAACTGAATTATACTGAATTATGCTATAAACCGTAGGGATTTTTTCATTGCCAGCCTGATCCCCACTGCATATTTCATTTAATATTGACTGTAAACTGGAATAAAATGCAATTATTTATTTATTTATTAAAAACATTAAATGCCCGCTTGATAGGGTACAGCAATTAATTGGCGGATTTCGCTCCCTTGCTATATAATGTAGAAGGCTTCAGATCTTCTTTATCCAAGTGCCGAGGTCCTTCTGTGTTTATGCTTCTCGGAATAGCATACCACTCAAATATTTGGATCACATTTCAGTGACCTGATTTCGATTTCCCAGCCATAGCATTTGTTTGAGTTGTAGGACAAAATCCATCTGCGAGACCACACGTCCAATCGACGAAGATTATCTTGTAAATCGTCTCCATCAGCAGCATTCGGAATGAATTTTCACATTTTTCTCTCGTCTGTAAACATGTAGTCACAGACCAATTCCTGTACATAATCATTAATGAACAAGAGAAAGAAGAATTTGTCCGAGCAATGAACATTTTGGGACTCCACTCTGGATGACTGTGTGCCTTGATCGCTCTCCACCTAAATAAACAACTTGGGAACGACCAACTGGAAAATGCTCGATTTACGTAAGAAATTTGCCTCCAATACCCAACATTTTCATTTTTAAAGGGAAATGCTGGTCCGAAGCACTATCGAAAGGACTTCTGGGAATCGATTTAAGTGGCAGGCACAATGTCTTTTGCATTGAGTGCTTTCTTCCAGCTTTGCATCGGGTAAATTAAGTTCGTAGTACGCTGGTATTGTTAAGGTTAAGTAACCACATAGTGTTCGTGGTGCTTCAACATATGTATGCCAAACCGATTTTTGAATGTTTCCACAGACTGGGACATTACAATCGCCTCAGGTAGGTTATTCCACGGTAACACGAGAAGTTTGGTGAAAAAATAATTCCTCATTACCATGCCTGCTATATCTGTCCCAGCTAGTAAACCTAAGAAAACCCCCAGTAAATCTTAGTGATTTGCTAAGCCAGGCGTCAAAATCAGTAATTTCATCAACGATGGGAAACTTGCTATAGCCTCAGCATCTACAAAAATGCAAATGCTCATTTTAGCATTTTTCCCAACCCAAAATTATCCGAAATCGCGGAATAATTAAGTCTTATTATTATGTAAACAGGGTTTCTTAATCATTTATTCCTTTGTATAATGTACATTTTCCGCCAATTTTTGCGTACTTCCATCAAAACCTCATTTCTATGCCACATACTATTTTTTGCACGCCACAATATAGCCTACGCTTCACTTGTTTTCATCCAAATATGCAGTTGTACAATAACCTCAGTTCTTTTAACAGTAACATTTGTCAAATTGTAGATCAGACCAATTATGTTTCCCACCTTTTGTTGCTCCGCTCTAGTCTTCTTCTCCGCCACCAAATCTTCCTTTTCTGTAAAAACTAATGAGCGTTACCTGTAGCTCAGGAATAAGCTCAGTTAAATATCAATCAGTACGAGATCAGTTGTTAATACGATGACTGAGTAGCTTTTTGAGCTTTTGAGCTTGATGCAGATGTGCTGTGCAGCAGTGAATCCTGTGCTCACTCTCTTATTTCCGACTCAACACTGGCTATAGGTAATGTAAATTTGTACCGACAAGACCGCGCTGAAAAAAACGTGTTGGTGATTACCTTCTTTATATTAAGTCATCCTTTGTACATTCCTCTTTTCAGCCGAGAATTTCGTCCTTTTCTGGAAATGTATGCTTTGCTTCAGTCATCCTCCCGCACAATAAAAGCGGTAATTGGCTGTGTCTACAGTCCTACGTGTTATCCTGGCAATGAAAGTGAGCTCATCGAACTATTTGAAAAAAATTGCAGGGAAGCAATTTGATATCAAAATAATTTAAGTTGATTTTAATCTGCCAGGCATTAACTGTCAGGTAAATTCCTCTCCACCAAAACTTAAGAAAGTGTTCGACTATTATTTTTTCAAGAATGTCCCAAATGGTTACTTCAGTGACTATAAATGACAGCAGTTTAGATTTTTATTTTTAAAAACGGTGTGCAACCTCTCTTTATGAATTTCTATCGTTATCTATTTACAAGTGATCACACACTTATTCATTCTTGTTTACCAGTCTCCCTTGCTACAAGAGCAATCTGCGGTACCACTCATCCAATGGACGAAGATTATCTTGGAAATCGTCTCCATCGGCGGCATTGTGAATGACTTTGCACATGTTTCTGTCGTTCGCGAACATGCAAAGTCACAGTTCATTTCCTGTACACAATCATTAACGAAGAAGAGAAAAAGGATCGGTCCGAGCAATGATACTCCAACCCTAATGACTATGCGCCTTGATCGCTCTCCGCCTAAATAGACCACTTGGGAGCGACCAACGAGAAAATGCTCGATCCACGTAAGCATTTTGCCTCCAATACCCAACATTTTCAACTTTTAAAAGAGATGCTGGTGCGGACCACTATCGAAGGCCTTTTTGTGTGCTTTCTTTAAGCTTTGCATCACATAAAGTTAGTTCTTTACACAAGATCTTTTATTTCGAATGCTGTACTGTGCATTAGACAAGAGGTAATGGGTTTCTAGATAAATCATTAATTTCCTTTTGATGACTTTATCAAAAATCCTGCAACAGATAGAGATCAGGTTGACAGGCTTTTAGATTGTAGCAAGTGCACGACTACTGCTTTTTTGAAGCGGTGTAGTTTAGGCTGTTTTCCAGTCCTTTAAGAAGAATTTCCGTAGCAAATGTATTCTGGCGCGGAAGGGATGGTGGTCAAGCCAGCTCTTGAGCAAGTTCTAGGAGCAGCTTTTCTGGAATCTTGTCCGGGCCGGTCGATTATCATGCCGTCAGACTTTCGACTTCAAAGATTGCCTCATCTCATAAGGGCATATCCTGAATAATTTGCCCTTCCCTATTCTCTTAACTACATGGAATAAAAACAGTTTCTCTGGTGAAAACTGAGTCAATGAACTGAGACAAGTGTTCAGCTAGGTTTTTTAATTCCTGATAGCTTGAAACCGTTATTATTTCTTATAACGAAAATTGGGTCCTTGTTGCGTGTACTTTTTGTTAATAGCTGAAGAGCAATTAGGCATTTTAAACTGCTCACTGCGCAGATCCCTCTCGTAATCCCGTCATCTTTTGAAAATAAATTTTCTTACCTTGTTCCTTTGAATTTTGTATGCCCGCAAGGCTAAAGTTTCACTCCAAAGCCTTCCTTTCCTGTTAATCTCTCTATTTTAGATCTCTTTTTATCCACTGCGGTATGTTGGATATCATAAGTTTTGATGAAGGATAATTAATTAATTATTTATCTATTGCCAGTTTACAGGCAAGGTCAAAAAATATACATACAGTAGAGGGTCAAGCTGACAGTGAAAAAAACTCCTGATCGTTGTTTCAGGTGTTTTCAGGAGAAAAAAACTGCAGCTTATTGATTAATTAAAGTTCTGGACAGGGACGCGTTAACACAGGTGCCCGGTGAAGAACCTCTCCATTCAGTGTTACGGATCCGGTATTCTGCACCAGCAGGTATGTTGGCGAGTGACTGTTCGCTGTCGACTGAGAAATAAGCCGATTGAGGTCTGCAGAGCCAGCAATATTGCCCTCAGCATGAAGTCCGGCACATGATTCAGAGTCCGTGAACGCCATCAGAACCAAAGAGAGCTTCCACAGAGTCAGCACCCAAACGTTTTGGAAGGTGCCCTGAATGCAGAAAACTAGTGACAGCTCTTGTAAACAAGGGATAGCTTTGCTGAATTTTGATACTTCTAGGTAGCTTATTCCAGATTGTTATATCGTTTACTGAAAAAACTGTCGGTATCTAACTGTGCGTGCCAAACGAAGAAATAAAAATACATCTCAATGACTGGTGTGCTGAGAGTGGTCGAGTTGTCTCAGAGATGTAAGAGGGTTAAATGTACAACTGTTTAAAAGTTTAAACAGTAAAAATAGTCCCTTATGTAATCTGCGAAGCCACAGCAGGTCAAGGCTTGTAAGTTCACAGCGTTGTTGGTAGGCCAGGTTTCGGTGTTCTGAATAGAAAACTCTTTTTTTAAAGAAGTGCTGGACTGATTCTATCTTCTTTCGTTCACTAGCGTGCAGATGGCTAAATAGAAACGAGCAGTATTCCAGACTAGGCCTGACATACATTTTATAGAGGCTGATTCTAATGTTGATGGTTTTAAAATTTCTGAGAATAAACCCAGTAGTTTGGCGTGCTTTCGAGGCAATCAGGGCAAGATAAAGATTTTTTAAGTTATCTATTTCTTGTCTTAGATTGCTTATTTCCTGCTCCATCCCTGCGAATTTCTGCTGGAGGCTGAAACACCCATACAAGTTTCGTCTTCGTAAGCTACATTAGTTAAGCTTACTGAAATTTTACCCCGTTTAGCGGGAGGTGAACAAACAGCAGAATAACGATAGTTACAATTGTTTTCTGCTTGTCCATTAACTTGCTCAACAAGATCCCCTGCCAATATGGTCCACGACCAGTTTAATTTCATCCATTTTTGTTCAATAGACTCTGCAAATTTGTGTACATCATTTTAATCTTGTTTTCTTCCCTCGATTTCTGAAGATTTGTAGTTCTTTCTTCCACATGGCGATTTTTGCTGGATATTTCACAAGATATATCCAATCTCCTGTCTGGGTTCAAAATCTATAGACATTTGGTAGGGCTTTTGATCGGCGTGGTTGCCGTCAATTTCACCGGATGTTCCCATAAAAACGAGCGCACCGTTTTGACGATTTTGTTGTCTACAATTTTCAAGTTATGTTCCCCCTCGTATTGACGTCTTTTCAATTCTGCTACCAGTGTCCTCATTTTCATCCGATCGGTGGGAGAGTAATCCGGCTGAAAAAAACTCCACGATGATTCTTTCGTTGTCCGGACTTTTGAGAGAGCCATAGATCTACCTGCTGTTTGCTCCCCAAAACGACTTTTAATGGTCTTGGTTGAACCTCATGCGTTTCATTTGTTACGAGAGGCCCCAATCGAAAGATCTTTTTGATGTCAACTATCACACCAGTTTCTTGCGTATCATTCAATAAATTTTTGAATGTGAGCAAATCCTGTTTTACCCTTTCTTTTGGCATTTCCCCAAGCAGCCTCTGAGACTCCCTGAACTACCAGACAAAATGATCTGTCAGGGAAAAAACTCGTTTCTACATCCTGCTTTATTTTAGTGATGGAAGGTTGAATCATGCACTTTGTTACAGTTCTTAATACTGTGTTCAGATGATTAAGTTTCTTGACCATCTTCGTAGCGCTCACCTACATTCGTTCAAGCTGCAGATAATCCTTTTTAAACCACGGACGCCAGGCCTGGACGGCATACTTCAAGTGAGATCGATGAAATTCCCCGTAGGTTGTTCGGAATAGTTCCTTATCAATCTGCACAAGTCCACGTCTGAGCATTAATAAGACCTGTGTCGCGAGTTTAGCTGCCTTTAAACATGGTGAAGATGGTTTGAGTAAGGCGTTTATGAGAACACCGAGATCCTACGGTTTCTTGACAATTGAAAGGGCTGCCTATCTAGAAGGTATTTGTAGGAACCATCATCCTTGCTGGTTTTTCTGGTATGGAGTCTTAGGACCACACACGTCCTGGCGTTAAAATTTAAGAGCCAAAGAGCAGACCAGCTGCTAAGACGGTTGAGACTCTCTTGAAGTGCGTGCCTATTGGCATCAGATATGATTGCCCTCCACCGTTTAACATCGTCTGTAAATATGACGGCACTGCAACTCAGGTCGTCGACAAAGTCGTTTTTATACGCTAAGAAGTGTAATGGACCTAAGACGGAGCCTTTGGGGACACCAATTAGAGCTGAGGTAGGCGTTGACTTCGAGGTATCGATGCACACAGTTTGTAATCTTCTTGTAAGATAATCTGCGATCCAATGTCAGCAGCATTCCTCTTATTCAAATTTCAGATACTATATAGATTAGAAGCTTGTATGAGACACTGACAACCGCCTTCTTGAAATCAGTGAAGATGACGTCAACCATACCATCCTCATCTAATTCACGAGTCCACTGCTCTGTGGAGAGGAAAAAACTGGAAAGACAAGAGTGATTCTGTTTGAAGCTAAGCTGCAGCTCCAAGAGTAAGCGGTTTTCCGCCAGAAACTTCATGGTCACCTTCTTAATTATTAATTTATTAATAATATATTAATTGCCAGTTTACAGGCAAGGTCAAAAGAAATATACAGTAGGGGGTCGAGCTGACAGTGAAAAAAACTCATGATCGTTCTTTAAAGTGTTTTCAGGAGAAAAAACTGCAGCTTGTTGAACGGATTAAAGTTCAGGACAGGGAAGTATTGACACAGGTGCACGGTGTAGCACTTCTCCTTTCATTGTTGTGGATCAGGTATTCTTTACAAGCAGCAGGTATGCCGGCGAACGGCTGCTCGCTGTCGACTGAGGAATAACCCGATTACGGACTGCAGTGCCAGCAATATTGCCGTCAGCATGAAGTCCGGCACCGGATTCAGAGTCCATGGATGCCATCAGAACGTAAGAGAGCTTCCAGAGAATCATCAGTAAATGAAGGGTAGGCTGACAGGCCGATAATAGTTGACATTAGATCGAGGCCCATGCTTGTATATGAGGTATATATTTGCTGCATTCCATTCGCATGGCAGTTTACCTGATTCAAATGACGAATTGAATATATGAGCTAATGGATTGGAGAGGTCTCCCGCCAATTTATTCAAGAACTTTGCCGGTTTATCGTCTGGAGCAGATGACTTTTCTTTTTGAGATTTGCAGTTCTCGCTCCATGAGAGGTGCCGGGAAGAGTATATATTCAAGCCCTAGACCGGCGTTTATAACATTACTGTTAACATGGTCAAGCTGAAGCTCAGTTCCTCTAGTGAATACCGAGGCAAAGAACCGACCCAAGTGCTCGGCTTTCTCACCATTTTCAACGACTTTAACATCATTCCTATCCATAAGAACTGCGACTGGGTCCTTGTTTTTTAGTTGACTATTGATATAATGGAATAAAAGTTAAGGTTTATTTCCAGCCTGCTAGATAATTCTTGATTCATATTTCATCCTTGCCTGATTGATCATTTTTGGCATTATTTCGTTGGTGATGAAATTGCTCGAGGTGGTCTACTAACCCGGTTTCCCTAATGGCGTTCAATTTTTCATTTTTCTTCTTTAACTGCCTGTTAAGTTCTCTTTTATAAAATGCACGGCCCCTAGTCTTTTTTGCACCTACACTGAAAAATAGCGCTCGGTCAGATCGAGTGAAACCATCTTAAACGATCGCCAATCAACTTCCGAATTCCGTTTGAGCAAACAATCCAATTTCACGTACAGCATTTCGTACTTATGGCGTAAAAATCAGTCTTTCATAGATTTCGCTTGCCTACCGTTCTCTTCTGGTATTGAGAATAAAGTGAGTAATCCAATAGCGGCGTAGTATGGTCACTCTTAACGAGCGGTACAATAGAATACACTTAAATAATGTTAGAGAAGTTTTTCGTAAATACTTGTTCCAGGCAATTGGTTCTCTGCATCTATCTTAATCTCGTTGGTAGGTTAACCTCCTGTGCCAGAGGTTGGTCGAGAGTGAAATCCATTAACTTGCTGCCAAAGGAAGTTGGTGCACCATCAACTATCAGATTTGTCCAGTCTTCTGTAGGTGAATTGAAATCCTCAGCAATAATCACCTCCTGTACTGACGTATACGACCACTCCACCTCCCTGTCTATTTTCACGGTCTCTTAGAAAGAGCTGGTATCAGTCTATCAAAATCTCGCTATCCGCGATTTTGGCTTTGATTGACGTTTCCGTAATAGCAATGACACCGGGGGTTCGGCCTGAGACTAGTGCCGCGAGGTCATCTTATTTCGGAAGAACACTCTGAGAATTGGTGTACAAACATCTCAATTTAGACTGAGTAACTTCTTCATATCGATTTCTGCTCCTTTTTGGGATTTAATGCTAGAATCTGTCAGTGCTTCCCGAGACGAACTGGTGTTCATCCCACCCAGGTTGAGGTCAGATGAGTGGTCGTCAATCGAGTTCTGGAGTGCCTTCCTTTTCTTCTACGAGCTCTGTGCAGTTGGATACTTGGTATTTAGTGTCCTCTCTATCGGTGAGGACCATCCTTAATGATGTAAGGGGTCTGCCACAAGAAAGACCTCTTCATCACTTTTATTTACCCATCCCTTATTTGGAGCCATTTGATCCCTCTATTCGGTTCTCCTCTTCAGTTCTGTTCTCAGCATCCTCATTTGTGCCTTTCCATCGGTTCTTAATCCAGCTGAAAAAAAACATCCCACTGTGAGCTATGGAGAGCCATTCTCCGTTCTAGGAGGCGTGATGTCTGAACATCATTTTCAAGAATGGTTCTTAGAGGCCTCGGTGATGATTGTTCATTTGAAGCACTCGATTTCCCTGAACCGAATGCTTTGTGCACGGTAATGCATTTGCCCTCTTGAAGAATCAAATAAGAGTATGATCGAAAAAGACTGAGATCATAATCTACCCTTTCCTTCACAATCAGAGAAACGGACTGGGGAACCCCTTTAATAATGAGATTGCGTTTTCGGTCAAAATGTCTGATTGGTGACTTTGTGCCCTGGTTCTTGGATAGGGCATCAATATCAGGAAAATTTATACTCTGGTCGACGATGCTATTTGCGTCAGTACTGCTTCTGTTTGAGCTTGATGACTGCAGTAAGGTGCATGAGCTAGTTTGGTCTCACTTTCGAAGTAAGGAAATGTCTACGGATTTACTGATCTCCGTAGAGGCACATTAGGTATGTTTGAGGAAGCTATATTTACATACGTAATTTCTTTTGTTGGAATTCTCGTTGTTATGGGTGTTTTTTGCCGGATAAACAATGAACTGCCTTTTTTAGATCAGCCATTTCTTGTTAAAATATACCTATCTCTTTCTCCATAAAAATAAACTTTTGTAGGAGACTTCAACACCCCATACACCTTTCGTCCTCATATGGGACATTGAATTGTGTTATCAGGCTTTTTGTCCACTTGGCAGGAGGAGAAATAGTAACAGAATATCTGTCCTTTTTCCATTCTTTTCTGTTTGTAAACAATTTGTTTATCAAATTTGCGTGCGAATATAGGGGAGTGGTTAGGTGCATCACAACATATTTCTACAATGAAGTTTAACTCCCGACTGTGGCATCAATTTCTTTTTCCCGTGCAGATTAATCGTGAGTGTCTGTATTATCCATACCTCTAGGAATTCTATGCGAGGGCATGTGATTTATAAATCTTCGTAAATAAACGGACCATGGTGCAATAATATTTAGCAGTCAGACTTCTAAGAAGCATGCAACAACTCAGCCTTTGTTGAGACTTCTCCTTCCCCGATTTAGTGCAGATCAAAGTAGCACACCGCTGGCGTGAATTTTGGAAGCAGGTAAACGCTGAAGCTTGGATTTCTCGTAGAGATAACCTCCGGGAAGTGGAAGAATCTGCAGTAAAAGAATATTTGGATAGCTGCAGAATTGTCAAGTCTAAGTAAATAACTCCCAAATTTAGAGACTGGACAATCCACTCAAGAGTTATTCCAAACCAAACTGTCTTCTACACTAAGGCAGAGACTAAAACTTCGTAAACTCAAAGGAGCTGAAATTAAAAAGCAATTTAAAACGACGCGATATAAAACCATAGAAATTCGATCTGCATGACGCGATAATGCTAGCTTAGTCATGTAACTATGACCTATGTCTGTTATGTTTGATCGTTCTAAAAGTAGACTATTTTGAAATACTAAGGATCCGGGAAGCTTGACGGGGCCAAAAACACATGAAAATACTCTTGGATGGAGAAAATTCCATCTACAAACTAAAACTCCAATGTGAGAGCATAAGTAGATCAGTGTTGAGTTTATCAAAGGTAATATTGGCAGTGTTTTTAGAAAATGAGTAAATGCACTGAAGTTCTTTACGTTGTCCTCCGACCCTTGCTGTTATGTTTTGATTTTCTGTTAATTCAAACTGCTGTCCATTTTCATTCGTTATCTGTGTTATGCAAAGACGGGTTGCAGTTGATAAGCCATCACGAAATTTGTTGGTAGGAATAAATCCTGCTGTATACGCCTGTTTTAAATTCATACCCGGAAAAATATGCTGCAAATAACACTTGAGATCGTCCGCGTAAACTAAATTTTGTGAATTTTTGAGTAAAGTTGAAATTTAATTTATGCACAGAAAAAGAGAACGGGACCTAGAACCGTGCCTTGAAAAACACCACTCGTGGTCGGCTGAGGTGTTGAATAGCTATTAACTACTTCGATCTTCTGGCTGTGGTTAGAAAAGTAGGAACCCATGAAGTTAAGGAGAGGAGGCCAGATGCCGAGGGCTTCCAGTTTCACCAGAAGACGTCTGTGCGGTACCTTGTCAAAGGCTTTGCTCAGGTCAAAGAAGATCACAACCACTGACCACTGCTCATTCCCAACAGTTTGACCGTCGATTTCGACGAGGTTCACCGTATGCTCCACACAAGGTGGTGCAGGGACGTTTGCTTGCGCGTGAATAAGTTTTAAGTGATATAAGCCTTGTGCTGCAGCTACCGCAATCTCTCCTACTCCCCCACCTGAACCCGGTGTCAAGACAGAGTCAAAAATACCAGAGGTGGGAGAGGGCGCAGGTGGCTGGCGCGGCCGGAGCCGCCCCAGGGTGTACCACCACACCTGACTCGGATCCCACGGAGTGGGAGTGCCATAAAGGCCACAGTACGAAGGAGCCATTGCAGCCTGACTCTCAGTCCGCCAGTCAGCTACTCCACACAAAACACACATTGGGCTGACCACACGGTCCGAGTTATCCCGTAAGTTGGTGACCTTCCAAGCCACGGCTTTTAGCGCACCGTGATAGTTTTGAGCTCGTCAGATTGTTTAGTGAGGAAAATGCGCTGAGCTGTCGACCTCACTCTCTCCCACACCCCTACAATCAGACCACCATCCGAGCCAGTCAGTTGTCTGAGGTGGGATTGGGCGCATTGGCTGACGGGTCGGCGTACCTGTCTTCGCGTGCCACAGCACGACCTGGCCCCCATATCACACACAGCAGGATTCACTAAATCAGGGGATATGGAAGAGCCATCACCATCTGACTCCCAGTCCACTGGTCAGCCACTCGACACAGACGCGCATACACTGGGCCGACGGCGTGGTCTGGTGTAAGCGTCAGATTGACAGCCTTCAAAGCCACGGTTTCTAAGACACCGTGATTTTATCAGGTACATTATGAGGATTGTGCGAGTGTTGTCTATGTATTAATGTAAATGGTGTGCGCTGATGTGGCTTAGCCTCAGGTGGTTTAGCGCAGGTTGTCGTGGAGGCGCATGTGTCCTAATAGGCTCATGCGGTGTGTAAATGTGCGGGAGCAGTGAGGGCAGTGGAGGCGGGCGCGGTGACTGTATGTCGCAGCCCCAGGCACTGGTTCACCAGCCTCCGTGCGATGGATTCGCAGGTGACCGACCAGGCCGATGTGTGAGTTGAAGTTGCGGGCGCATTGTGGGCAGGAGAAATCGGTAGAGGCTGGGGGGATGTCATTCATGGTAGTGGGGGTGGCAGTGGTGGTAAAAATGGCAGGAGCGGAGAGTGTGCATTAGGTGTCGGTCTTGTCAGCATTGCAGTGAATTCTGCTGTCATGGATGCACATGTAACCGAATAGGGCCATACGATGAGTGAATGCGCGAGGACAGTGAGGACAGTGGAGGCGACGATCTCTGGAACGTGTTGGTGCTCCAGGCACCGGTTCACCAGTCTCTGTACGATGGATTCGCAAGTGACCGACTAGGCCCATGCGTGAGGTGAATGTTCGGTCGCATTGAGGACAGTTTAGGAGAGAGTCCCCATCGCTGATGGTGGTGGTGGTAGTGAAGGTCAGGGCGGTGGTGGGGGTAACAGGCGGTGAGTAGAGGTATGTGGTCTCTATGATGGTATGAGAAATAAAAATTGATGCCAGGAGTGAGGATGGGGGAGTCTGAAGGAGGGTTGGTAGAATTTGACGTAGATATTGGAATTACCGGATTTGGTGCATTGCGTCCAAAGATCTCCGACCAGGCCGATTCTCGCGCGGAAGATGCGTTGACAGCACGGGCATGTCGGCAGGGCCTGGGCATCGACGATGTTGGTCCGGGGCGCTGGTGACTTTCGTGCCGCTCTTTTGGCCTTGGCGGCGGCAATCCAGTTGGCCTCATAGATTGCCGAACCAGTCTTCACTGATCTTCTCCATGTCGGTCTATCCAGGGCGAGGTCCTCTCAGGTCATCGGGTTGATTTGCAGTTGCGTCAGCGATTTCTTCAAAGTGTCATTGTAGCGTCGTTTTTGACCTCCCCGCCGGCGAGATCCCGTAGCGACATCTCCGTAGAAAAGTCGTTTAGGAAGTCGCTTGTCATCCAATCTTACCAGGTGGCCACTCCATCGCAGTTGCACTTGCCTCAGCATGGCGTGGATGCTGAGGACTCCGGTCCACTCCAGGACTTTCATGTCCGGGATCCTGTCTTGCCATCTCAGCATCAGTATTCTGTAGAGGCAGCTGAGATGAAAGTGATTCAGCATCCTGTCTTGGTTCGAGAAGACGGTCCAGGTTTCCGCTCCGTAAAGGAGTGTCGTCAAGACGACGGCCTTTTACATCTTTAGTTTGGTGTTCAGGTGAATACCGTGGCGATTCCACACGGAGGCCTGCAGCCGGCCGAAGGCCTGACTAGCTTTGAAGATCCGTTGGGCAACCTTGTCATCGATTCTTGTGTTGCGTGACATCGTGCTTCCTAGATAAGCGAAGGTTTCCACGTTTTTAATTGAGCATCGTTGACATTGATTCGAGGAGCATTGTATTCCGCGCTGGGTGGCGGCTGGTGCATGACAACCATTTTTGCTGTCCGAAATCGGCGCAGCCTTCGGCGAAGAGGTCCATGCTCCTTTGCATGTCCTCCTCCGTCACGGTGTTAAGGGCGCAGTCGTCCGCGAAGAGCAAGTCATGGACTGTATTCGTAGACACGCGTGTTAAAGCCTGCATACGCCGACTGTTTAGAAGGTGCCCGTCAGTTCTGTAGGCGATGCGGATACCAGGCTGCTCATCACGATAGGCGTCCATCAGCATAGCCTAGAACATGAGACTGAAGAGGGTGGGGGCCAGTACGCAGCCCTGCTTCACTCCGTTGGTCACTGCGAATGCTTTCGATACCGTCCCGTTGTCAGTGACGCGCGCCGTCATCCCGTCATGAAGCTGACGCACCATGTGCGTGAACCGCTCAGGACAACCAAATTTCTGCATCATTTTCCCCAGTCCGTCGCAATTCACCGTGTCAAAGGCTTTCGTTAGATCCACGAAGGAAGTGCATAGGTGAGTTCGCATCTCCTGGCACTTCTCTTGTAGCTGGGGGCGGCAAAGATCATATCGGTTGTTTTGCGGTGTCGGCGGTAGCCACATTGGCTTTCCGGGAGCAGGCCCTGCGCTAGGTGACCTTTCAGACGATTGAGAAGGATACGGGCGAAGATCTTCCCGGCGATGTTGAGCAACGAGATGCCTCTGTGATTATCACAGAGTTGCCGGTTCCCCTTCCGTTTGTAGAGATAACGATGGTCACATCTTTGAAATCCTGAGGAACATGTCCTTGGTGCTAAATCGCCTGGAAGAGTGTTGTGAGTTCTGCCATCAGCCGGGGCTCACCGTGCTTGTAGACTTCCGATGGGATTGCGTCGGATCCCGGTGCTTTACCGATGGAAATCTGCTGCACGGCCCGGATGGTTTCTGGTAGGGACGGCGGCAGATCCAGGTCATTTTTAGTGTCCACTTGAGGAAGCCGGTCAATGGCAGCATCGGAGATGGCCGATGAGCAATTAAGGACACTTCTGAAGTGCTCGGCCCAGCGCTTCAGAATTTGCGATTTCTCTGTTAGCAGTGTTGTGCCGTCAGAGCTGAGCAGTGGCATGGCCCCCTTGATACACGGGCCGTGGATGGCCTTGATGGCTTTGAAAACGTTTTTCATTTTATTGTGGTCCACACACCCCTGGATTTCCTCAGCCTTTCAGATCATCTAGGCATCATGCATCTCCCGCAGCCGTTGCTGAACAAGGCGCCGGCATCTGAAGAAGGCTGCTTTGATGGCGTCAGTCTGAAGGTCCATGTAGGCTTTGTGTAGTCCATTCTTCTCCGCGAGTAAGTTGCTGATTTCGGCGTCATTGTCGTCAAACCAGTCCTCGTGTTGACGGCGTGCGCATCCGAGGACTTTGAGGGCAGTGAACCGGATGGTATTTCGCAGTTGGCACCATCGTGTCTCCACCGTTGCATTATAAGCTGAAGCATGCAGGTTCTCCAGGTTCTCGGTTATTTGGTTGCTGAAATCAAAAGAGTGAGCAGGCAAATTTATTAAAATAGTATTTAACTTACCTGGCGGCCTCTTACCTTGGGGCCTTCGTCGGGGTTGCAGTCGGAGCCTCATCTAGGAGATGACGAGGCGGTGATCTGTTCAACCATCTGCATCGCGGATCACCTTGGTTACCAGTACGTCCTGTCGATCTCGCCTCCGGACGAGAACAAAGTCCAGCAGATGCCTGCGCCGCGACCGAGGGTGCATCCGCTTGGCCTTCTCCCGCGTCAGAAGGTGGAAGAAGTTGTTGGTCAGCAGGAGACGGTGTTCCGCACACGTGTGCAGAAGAAGTAGGCCATTATTGTTACAGCTACCGAGACCGTGGGGACCCAACACTCCCTGCCAGGCAGCGTGGTCCGTCCCGACGCGGGCGTTGAAGTCACCAAGGACAATTAACTTGTCCACCTTCGACACAGTCGCCAGCAGGGCGTGCAGGTCCTCGTAGAATTTGTCCTTCGCCACATCAGAGCTCGAAATTGGAGGAGCTAAGGCGCTGATGATGGTGGCGAACTGGTATCCTCGAAGAGGCAGACGGAGATTCATCAGGCAATCATTGATACCCTGCGGCAGACAGGGCAGACATCCCACAATGTCATTCCGGATGGCAAAGGCAACACCAGCGTTGCGTCGCTCTGCCTTTGGCCGGCCGCTCCAGAAGAAAGTGTAGCCGGCCCCCACCTCCTCCAGCTGACCCTGTTCAGAGAACCGGGTCTCACTGAGAGCAGCAATGTCCACCTTGTAGCGCACCAGTTCCGGAGCGACTATCGCCGTCCTCCGTTCCGGCCGGTTGCTCCTAGGATTGTCTAAAAGGGAACAAACATTCCAGGCTGCTAGTGTGAGTGGACTCACCCAAACAGCCTGGAGAGTATGGCGAGGGGAATTGGGACGGGGGTATTGTTGTTTGTTTGAGTTTTACGACCGCATATTTTGCGAGCTGTGAGCCGCGGCCAGCTGCAGAAGACGTGATAACCAGCATTTGTTTAGGGTACATTTTCTAGCCCCTTCCTCCGCGAGGAGGCAATCAATGCTGTCCCTAAATAGGGCTGCTCGGACATCCCAGACGGGTGCCGAACTCCACTATATGGTCACGGTTTTGTTTTAGTGGGAGCACGACCCGAGTTAGCCTGGGCCGCCTACGGGTTTGCTGTCACTCCCAAGGTAGGACGTTTTGAGAGGGGGAAGGCGGGAAGTTTGGGAGTCAGACATACCGGGGTGTGGATGCACACACAGCACCGGAGATCCTCGTCTGGTTCATCCCGCCGGTCGTGACGTTTGCCCGGGGTGTGGCCGCTGGGAAGAACCCAACTTCTAGGAGCCACAGGTGAGAGTTGGGTACCAGTTAGAGGCAGCCCCAAGAGCATTTACCACCTGTACGAGACAAATGGCGCGACCAAAGGCTATCTGTGTGGTGCTAACCCCTAACTAGTACCCCTAAACCCCTGGCTGCTCATTACGAAGGGAAGTGACGAGGTTAAACAAAGCTAATTGACACACTTCGCATGATCTTCCAGGTAGAAAAAAATATTGCGAGTCCACTTAAAAGCTTATTTTCTAGCCTAAAGTCGAGCATTTGACTTAAAATAATTTTTTCAAGAAGTTTTTCTAAAGCCGGGGTTTTGTGAACGCCTCGATAATTATTAAGGTCCGACCGCGATCCCGATTTGAAGACAGGAAGAATAATAGATGTCTTCCATGAGTTAGGAAAGAATCCGCAGCCTCAAAGATCTTTGAGACCTTGATCAAAGAAAAGCTGATGTACCACTTAACAGAGAATAACCTACTTAGTGCTGCCCAGAATGGGTTCCACATAACAAGATCTTTGGATAGCTATCAGCTCTCTTTCGTTGATCACGTCCTACAATCTAGGGACAATGGGTTTGCACTTTACATAGTCTATTTCGATTTCCCAAGGCCTTCGATCGTGTTGGCCATGCCCTTCTTCTCCTGAAACTCTCCTCTTTCTGTATATGTGGTACACTTCTGAGCTCAATATCTTCTTACCTGAGCTCTTGGACACAACATCTTAAGATCTCCAATGTTGTCTCAAACCCCGCAGGTGTGATGAGTGGAGTTATTCAGAGAATTGTGCTTGGCCCGCTTTTATTTTGTCTTTTTGTGAAGGACGTACCAGGTTTATTTTGGAATGGTAGGCCCTTTATTTATGCCGACGATTTAAAAGTTGCCTATCGATACAAGCCGGCAGATCGCGACACCATGCTTGATCTATTAAAAAAAGATCTTGATGCCTTTGCTAAGTGGTGCTGCACATGGCGCCTTTCCCTATCTTGAGACCAATGTTCCATTATGGTTGTTGGCGACGACCATCAGCCTCAAGTAAGCATAGATGGCAACGATCTAAATGTGCCTGGCGTTGATTAGGATCTGGGTATATCATATTTCAAAGGTCTCAATCTTTCAGAGCATTGCGCCTTGATTGTCTCCAAAGCACGCAGAACTATCAGGTTTATCCTCCGAAAGTTTAAAACTATTGATATAAGACGCCGCCTTTATAAAATGTATGTAAGGCCTGGCCTGGAATACTGCTCGTTTCTATTTAGCCTGCTATGCGCTAGTGAGCAGAAGAAAATAGAATCGCTCCAGTACTTCTTTAAGAAAATAATTTTATCGTTGGAGCGCCTTAATCTGTCGTATCAAGAACGCTGTGGGCTTATAAACCTTGATCCCTTATGGTTTCGCAGAGTACAGAAGGGACGCTTTTTATTGTTTAAGCTTTTGAATAGTCGTGCATTTAATGCCCTTACCACTGTGAGGCAGCTTAACCACCCTCGGCGCAGCAGTCATCAAAATATATTTTTGTCTTCCATTAGCTCCCACAGTTAATTATTTTCAATTATTTTCGGTAAACGCCATAACCACGTGGAATAAACTACCCCAGAATGTAAAAATCCCGCGAAGTTATTCTTTGTTTAAGATAACTATTACTGTTTTTTGCATTTAGAACAGCTTCCAAGAATTCTTGGCACTGACTCGGTAGAACCTTTTTTCCAGCTCGACGGAGAGCGCGGCATCTGAACCCAATCCCAGGTCTTACCTTGAGGACTATGGTACCATCTCTGCAACCTGCACCCGTTAACTTCTTCAGCAGACAGCGAAAAAACCATCCACGGATGCCGTCTTGCCTGGGGCAGAATCCTGGTTCCTAAAATAGACAGAGAGACTGCAAACGGAGTGTACTTGTGTTAGCTCTTCCCTGATCTGAACTGCTATCATCTCACAGGCGGCAGTTTTTTCTCTTGGATAACACAAAGCTAGGAAAAACACTTAAAATGATATATATATATTTAGGAGTTTTGTTCCCTGCCAGCCTGATCCCAACTGAATATTTTGTCTTATAATGCCTGTAAACCGGCATTTAATACAAATCGTATTATTACTTTTAAGGGGCGAGTATAAAGAGAAACTCGGCATTGCTCTGAAACCAGCCAATCCTCATGATGGCAGCAGCAAATTAGTATTGGCGAAGTCCCGACAAACGGATTTTGGCACCACCGAGTGTTGCCAACTTAAATTTCTGTAAACCAACGCCCAAAGTGTGTTTTCGAAGCTCGACAAACTGAGAATACAGGTAGCCGTTCTGTCTCCTGATATTATAGCAATTACAGAAACATGGCTGTCACAAAACAGCAGCGACTGTGAAGAAACATTATCCGGGTACCAGTTGTTCAAGAGAGACCATATCCACCGCCAGGGTGGCGGAGTGGCGATATATGTTAAGGGCAATTTCACAGTGTGTGAAAAGACAGAGAAGATTACCAATGGTATCGAGGCTATTTGGCTGACTATAAAGACACGGGGATTGCAGTCTATTGAAGCCACGACACTCTACCGACCACTGAGACGGACACTGAAGCTGATACTTTTTTGTTGGAGAACATAAAGGAGATAAGTAGTCGACCTGATGTTGTTCCCATGAGTGACTTCAATGCACCCAGCACTCGATGGAACGATCTGCAGGTGCAGTGCTCAAAGTATTCCTTCGATCACCGTCTGCTAAATACAACACTTGAAGCTCTTCTCACACAACATGTATTTGTTCCAACGAAAGCATGTGGAGGACAACAAACTTGTTGTTTAGAGCTCATCTTAATTAAAGATCCTGAGAGTATAGACGAGTTATACTGCCTACCTGCACTTGGTCGAAGTGATCATGCAGTACTTTCATGGGAGTATGGTTTATATTCTGTGCCATCTCAAATAAATGAAACCAGGTCCAATCTATGGCGAGGAGATTTTTGCGAAATGAGAGCTAAGGCATCACGAAAAGACTGGGATCTTCTCTTCTCCGGGAACGTCACTGAGGACTAGGATTTATATAAGGAGTGGTTGTTGAATCTAATAGAATGTTACTGTCCGTCATCAAAACTTAGGATATCTAACAGACCTCAGTGCCTAACAAGAGCTATTAAAATAGAGATTAACAGGAAAAGAAGGCTTTTAAAGAAATTTTTCCAATCCAATGAATATTTAGCCTTGCAAACATACAAAATTCAAAGGAACAAGGTTAAAAGCTTGATCGTCAAAAGACAACGAGATGACGAGAGAGATTTTCTCCAGCGAGCAGTTCACAATCCCAAATTGCTCAACAGCTATGAACTAAAAAGCACACGCAACAGGAACCCGATTCTTTTTATGAAAAGCGATAAAGGGTTTCGAGATATCAGAAAATAAAAACAAAGCCGAACACTTTCTTAGTTATTTCACTCCGTTTTCACCAGAGGAGCTATTTTCATTCCACATAGTTACGAGACTATGGTAGCGCCAATTATTCAGGATATGCTCTTTCGAGAAGATGTGGTCTTTGGAGAACTAAAAGGTCTAAAGGCATGGAAATCCCCCGGCCCCGACGAGATTCCAGCAAGGCTGCTCCTCGAACTTGCTCAAGAGCTGGCCAAAACGGTAATCTTTCTGTGCCAGAACTCGTTCGATACGATAATTCTTCCTACCGACTGGAAAACAGTCCAAATTACACCGCTTAATAAAAGCGGTAGTCATGCACTTGCTAAAAACGACAGGCCTGTCAGCATGACCTTAATCTGTTGCAAGGTGATGGAGAAGGTTGTCAAAAAGTAAATTTATGATTTTTTCAGGAATTTCTTTAGAATTTCAGCTCCTTTGAGTTTACGGAGTTTTAGTCTATACCTTAGTGTATAAGACACGTTGGCTTGGCATAACTCTTGAGTGGATTGTCCAGTCTCTAAATTTTGGATCTATTTCCTTGGACTTGACGCTTCTGCAGCTTTCAAATATTCCTGCTACTGTCATACAGCTCAGACCGAAGCAGTAATGCTCTGGTTACACAAACATATGCGCAATCGTTGCTGGATGATACAAAAAGGGCAAAGTTGAAAAGCTCGTCGAATTTGAAGGACCGAAAACGAAGAATTCGAAGTCTAATAGGGACAAGATGCTTTCACAAAAATGAGTTCCACCTCCAAACAAAGCTCGTTTTTACCGATAGATGCTCAAGCGGAATCCTCTGTTGGTGATACAGGAGCAAGTGCAGGACAGATTGCAAAGATCCCCAAAAGGGGTTCAGCATTAACTTTATGAAGTGTTGCTCGAACTGACGCAAATAACATCGTTCACCAGAGTAGAATTCTTTCTGATACTGATGCTCTATCAACAAATCAGAACTCAAAAGTCACCAAACAGACATTTCGACCGAAAACGCAATCTCGTTATCAAACGGGCACCCGAGTCCAATTCTCTGATTGCAAAAGCAAGGGTAGAATATGACCTCAGTCTTTTCCGAGAATACTAATCTTCGATTCTTCAAGGTGGCGAATGCATTACCGTGCACAAAGCATTCTGTTTAGAGAAAGTGGGTGTTACCAATGAAAAATCATCACCGTGGCCTCTAGAAACCATTCTTGAAAATGATGTTCAGGCAACATGCCTCCTAGAACGGAGAATGACTCTCCTTAGCTCACACCGGGATGTGTTTTTTTCAGCCGGATTACAAACCGACGGAAAGCTACAAAATGAGGATGCTGCAAACAGAACTGAACAGGAGAACCGAATGAGGGAAAATGGCTCCAAATAAAGCATGGGGAAATAAAAGCGATGAAGAGGTCTTTCTTTTTGCAGACCTATTACATAATCACGGCGGGTTCTAACCGAGACGGAGGACACTAAATACCAAGTATCTAACTGCACAGAGCTCGTATAACAAAAAAAGGTACTCCAGAACTCGATTGACGACCACTCATAAGAACTCATCGTGAGTGGGATGGACACCAGTCCATCTCAGGAAACACTGACAGACTCGAGCATTCAATCGCACGAAATGAGCAGAAGTATATATGCAGGAGTAACCCAGTCTAAATTGAGATGTTTGTATACCAATGCGCAGAGTCTGCATTCCAAATTAGACGAACTCGAGGCACTAGTCTCAGACCGAACCCCCGATGTCGTTGCCATTACGGAAACGTGGCTTAAAGCCATAATCACAGAAAGCGAGGTTTCGATAGATGGATACCAGGTCTTTCGAAGAATCTGAGAAAATAGACAGGGAGGTGGAGTGGCATTAAAAGTTAGGACAGGAATCCCGGCAGTCGAACGAGCGCACGCCATCTTCCTTTAATATGCATTTCTCTGGATAAAGATTAAAAAGGATTGTTCACAAAACCTACAATTCTTGACGATCTACAGACCACCAAGCATTCCAAACGCAGCTGATGGGTCACTTCTTCATTTGGTCAAGGAAGTAGCAAGTCACCAGGAGGTGCTTATTGCTGGAGATTTCAATGCACCAACATAAACTGGGTATATCTGAAAGTAGATGGTGTGCCAAATTCCTTCGGTAGCAAGCTTATGGATCTTACAATCGACCAACTTCTGGTACAGAAGGTTAACATACCAACGAGATTAAGAGAGAACCAGAGAGCCAATTGCCTGAACCTAATATTTACGAAGGACTGCTCCAAAATTGATGAAGTGTATTCTATTGTACCCCTCGGTAAGAGTGACCATACTACGCTGCTGTATGGTAACTCCCTTTATCCTCAGCGCCAGAAGAGAACGCAAGGCAAGCGAAATATATGGAAGGCCGATTTCAACGCGAGGAAGAAAGAACAAATGTCCGTTAAATGGGATTGTTTGCCCAAAGTGAATCCGGAGGATGACTGGCAATCGTTTAATACAATTTCAATCGACCTGATTGAACGCTTTTGTCCAATGAAGGTGCAAAAGAAGACTAGTGGCCCTGCCTGGTTAACAAGAGAACTTAACAGGCAGTTAAAGAAGAAGAATAAAAAAATTGAACGCCTTCAAGGAAACAGGGGTAGCAGACCATCTCAAGCAATTTCGTCAACAACGAATTGCTGTCAAAAAATGCTCCGCCTGGCAGGGGAAAGAAATATGAATCAATTTTTATTCAGCAGACTGGAAATAAACCTAAACTTTTTACTCCATAATGTCAATATTCGTCTAAAAAATAAGGACCCAGTTGCAGTACTTATGGATGGAAGTGGTGTTGAAGTTGTTGAAAATTGCGAGAAATCCGAGCACTTGGGTCGGTTCTTTGACTCAGTATTCACTATAGAACCTGAATTCTAGCTTGAAAATGTTAACAGTTCTGTTATAAACTCCAGCTCAGCGCTTAAATATATTCACTTCCCGAAACTTCTCGTGGAACGAGAATGACGAAATCTGATAGAAGCGTAGTCATCTGCTCCGGACGATGTGCCGGCAAAGTTCTTGAAAAAACTGGCCGGCGAACTCTCTAAACCACTAGCGCATTTATTCAATTCGTCATTTGAATCAGGGAACCTGCCATCCGAATGAAAGGCAGCAAATATATGCCCCTTATACAAGCATGGGGCTTGATCTAATGTCAAAAACTATCGGCCTGTTAGCCTTACCTCCATTTGCTGCAAATAACGGAATCAATAATTAAGAAGGCAACCATGAAGTTCCTTGAGGAAAACCGCTTACTCTCAGAGCTCCAGCTTGGTTTCAGACGGAATTGCTCTTGTCTTTCCAGTTTATTGCTCTTCACAGAGCAGTGGACTCGCACATTGGACAAAGGTATTAGAGTTGACGTCATCTACACTGATTTCATAAAGGCATTTGACAGTGTCCCACAAAATGGTCTCATCTATAAATTAGCTGAAATTGGCATAAGAGGAATGCTGCTGACATGGATCGCAGATTTTCTTACAATAAGATGCAAAATGTGTGCATCGATAACTCAAAGTCAACACCTACTCCGGTTCTAAGTGGTGTCCCTCAAGGCTCGGGCTTAGGGCTGTTTCTCTTCTTAGTGAACATCAACGACTGTGTCGACGACCTGGGTTGCAGCGCCGTCATGTTTGCCGACGATGTTAAATTTTGTAGGGTCATCAGATCTGATTCCGATAGGCACGCACTTCAAGAGGATCTCAATATTATTAGCAAATGGTCTGCTCATTGGCTCTTAAATTTTAACGCTGGGAAGTGTGTGGTTCTAAGACTGCGTACCAGAAGGACCAGTGAGGAGGATGATTCCTAGGAATACATTCTCAATGAGCAACCCCTTTCAATTGTCGAGGAAAAGAAGGACATCAGTGTTCTCAGAAAACCCTCACTCAAACAATCTTTGCAGTGCTTAAAGGCAGCTAAACGCGCGACACAGGTCTTATTTGCGCTCAGACGTGGATTTGTGCAGATTGATAAGTATTTCTTACGGGGCATTTGTTCAATCTCACTTGGAGTATGCCGTCCAAGCCTGGCGTCCGCGGTTTGAGAAGGATAATCTACAGCTGGAACGATTGCAGGCGAGGGCTACAACGATGATCAAGAATCTTAGTCATCTGCCTTACGAAGCCAGACTAGCTGAACTTGATTTGTATCCTCTCAATAACAGGCAACTACGCGGTGTCCTCATCCAACCTACCGGATTGTCAGAGGCCGCGAGTGGGCCCTAGAATTTGCTGACTTCTTCGAATCGGCTGGAACGGAACATCTGTGGGGTAATTCCTTTAAACTGCAAAGAAATTTGGTCCACACAGAGTCCATCGGAACACCATTTCACTGAGGGTCGTTGAAGCATTGAACGGACTCCCTGACGAGGTGGTCCTTTGAGAAACTGTTGACACATTTTAATGCAAACTAGAAACTCATTTGCTGAGAAAGTATTATGCATATAATAAATAAAATAAAATAAAATAGGTTTATTGATTTGGCACTGCTTGGAAACTGTCAGCAGTGGCAGCTTGCGCCTGGCCCACACATATCAATGACCCTGCATTTTTATTTGTCAGATTTATTACTGTAATCTTTTATTTTATTGACATTTTGCATGTGAATAGGAAGCTCAGGGGCAAAAGCCTACATCCCTTAATAAAGTGACTTAACCCATAACCCCTTATCCAATGCACAATACGGCTTTCGTAGGGAAGATCGCGTGCTATGAACTTTCTTTATACGATGCAAAGCTGAACAAAAGCACTCGATGCATGTGACTTATATTGATTTCCAGAAGGCCTTCAGTAGTGTTCCGAACCAGCATCCCCTTTACAAGTTGAGAATGGTGGGTATTGAAGACAAACTTCTTAGGTGGATCGAGCATTTTCCGTTGGTCGTTCCCAAGCCGTCGGTGTATGTATAGAGCGATCAAGGCGCAAATTAGTCAAGAGTGGTGTTCCACAAGATTCAGTGCTCGACCGATCCTTTTTCTCTTGTTCATTACTGATTGTGTACAGGAATTGGACTGTGACTGCTACATTTGCGGACGATATAAAAGTATGAAAAGTCATCCAAAATTTCATGACAATCTTCGTTGTGATTTGGAGATGCCTACCATACCAATCATTTCTGCTGTTCATATAATAATAAATGTATTTTATGCCGGTTTACAGGCATTATCAGATGAAATATGTAGCGGGGATCAGGCTGGCAGTGTCTGTTTACACAGAGCAGCAATTATCCACTTTGTATTTATTTATACTCTGATACTAAGTTTGTAATTATAGGGCTCTCTTGGTCTCAAATATAACATATATTAAATTATTTGGCTACAGTTAGCACGAAACATGAAGCAGAGCCCGGCTTCGAGTCTTCTAACCCACAGAAATTTAATTTTCACTAAGTGACCTCTGTCCGGATAAGGGATATTGGATCCCGAAAGAGAAAATTGTCCTCGATTAAAAACTCTCGGAACTTTGAAGCATTTTCTCCCGGGTATGAATTTAAAGCAGGCGTAAACAGCAGGATTTATTGGTACCAAGAAATTTCGCGACGGCTTATCAACTGCAACCCGTCTTTGCATAACACAAGTAACGAATGAAAATGGACAGCAGTTTGAATTAACAGAAAATCAATACATAACAGCAAGGTCCAATGGACAACGTAAATAACTTCAAGAAAGAAAATGTGAGGGAGAAGCTTATACAACTAAAACCATGAAGCATCTAGGGTGAAAATCACCAGGGCAATTGTAGATTGATCACGTGGTCTAGTTGCTTACAAAGATTGGGTTTCTCCCTCCGTATTAATAGTTGTATGTACGCTGCTTTCAAGTAGCGCAATGTCCGAGTTGTTCGTGCCCGAACAAGTACTCGGAAAGCTGTTTTGAGGTCTACACAATGACCACTGTCTAGTATATTTTTAGTAATCGAAGAACGTGGTACTTTATTTTTTTGTTTAAACAACCAATTAGGTAAATGTTCAGCGGCTCTGGTTGCTAATTGCCTTTGCGTTCGCCCAATGTACTTGCATCCACAAGTGCACGTGAATTCATAAACACAATTTGGGGTGGCATGCAACGGCAAGGCATCCTTTGGATGGTTGATTGGCAGGCTTCTAGTACGATTGATAAAGAAGAGCTGAGCTGCATTGTATGTTCTTCCAATGGTGCAGCATAATCGTCGCTTGATAGTATTAGAAATATTGTCACCCTTAAAGGGTAAGTATATGCTAACGGAGGGAGAAACCCAATCTTTGTAAGCAACTAGACCACGTGATTAATCTACAATTGCCCTGGTGATTTTCACCCTAGATGCTTCGTGGTTTTAGTTGTATAAGCTTCTCCCTCACATTTTCTTTCTTGAAGTTATTTACGTTGTCCATTGGACCTTGCTGTTATGTATTGATTTTATGTTAATTCAAACTGCTGTCCATTTTCATTCGTTACTTGTGTTATGCAAAGACGGGTTGCAGTTGATAAGCCGTCGCGAAATTTCTTGGTACCAATAAATCCTGCTGTTTACGCCTGCTTTAAACTCTCGGAACATTTTCAATCTTATAGCGGTAAGAGTCGCTCATCAGACCAAAGAATGTGTATTGACTGAGCGAGGAAGGTGGTATGAGTACCGGCCACGTCTGTTTCGGGTATATAGCGACTTGGCGTGATGGGTGAAGATCTAAGGGCGTTACCGTCTAAAAGACGCGTTAGGTCAACAAGCACATAATTGAGGTTCTTGTAGGCATATGACATCTAAGCATGGAAAATGAATGAGTGACTATGATAATTTTATTGTTAGAGTACAGATATAAGGACACGGTATGAAAATAGAGTGTAATGCGAGTATAATCGAATATAACAAGGATACGTTAAAAGTGGGGCAATATATATATATATATATATATATATATATATATATGGAATGGAACCGACAAAGACAAGGGAGACCGGAATGGCCATTTCTGGCTTATTAGCCGTCATCAGCCAGTCATACCCAATCCCAAGTGTGGCACACCAGGTGTGCCAGGTGTCAGCAGGATTGGGAAATGACTATTCCGATCTAAAACTGTCTCTATGCCAGTTCCATTCCATCATATGCTACACGTCGCTATGCGACCGCCTGCGAGGGCTCTAGTCTGAGCTCCAGGGGCACAACGGAACATGCATGTTCCTTAAGCAGATCAGTGAGCCCCACACTATCATCATATTCCCGATCACAACCGACAAAAACAACGAGCCCGTGGCTCAATGGTAGAAACGTTCGACTCCAAAAACCAAAGGTCGCGGGTTCGAAGCCAGGTGTGCCACACTTGGGATTGGGTATGACTGGCTGATGACGGCTAATAAGCCAGAAATGGCCATTCCGGTCTCCCTTGTCTTTGTCGGTTCCATTCCATCATATGCTACACGTCGCTATGCGACCGCCTGCGAGGGCTCTAGTCTGAGCTCCAGGGGCACAACGGAACATGCATGTTCCTTAAGCAGAATCGGTGAGCCCCACACTATCATCATATTCCCGATCACAACCGACAAAACAACGAGCCCGTGGCTCAATGGTAGAGCGTTCGACTCAAAAAAACCAAAGGTCGCGGGTTCGAATCCCCAGGTGTGCCACACTTGGGATTGGGTATGACTGGCTGATGACGGCTAATAAGCCAGAAAATGGCCATTCCGGTCTCCCTTGTCTTTGTCGGTTCCATTCCATCATATGCTACACGTCGCTATGCGACCGCCTGCGAGGGCTCTAGTCTGAGCTCCAGGGCACAACGGAACATGCATGTTCCTTAAAGCGAATCGGTGAGCCCCACACTATCATATATATGTATATATGTATATGTATATATATATATATATATATATATATATATATATATATATATATATATATAATCGGATAAGACGAGTGAAGGTAAATAGAGGGAAAACGCGTACGTAATCAAATTGAACAAATTTACGTTAAACAAGGGATTTGAGCACGAGACGGTTGGACGAGCGGGCCAAATTCTGAAAAGGTGTCCCCAAACAGGGAAGGTCGGTTAAAACAAAAGCAGTTAGGATTTTGGTCCGTTACAAGGGGACAGTAGTAGTCTAGAATGGTTAGAACAAACATGCGTAAAGTTTTAAATTTATTTCCGGAAGGAAGAAATTATGTGATATAAAACCACATATCTGTACAGCCTTTGTCGAAATTAAATTAAGACCCTACCGTGTGTTTTTACTTCCCATTCTTGAATTTCGCTGTCCTTTCTTCGGTTTAAATGAACGAATCCAGCAGTTTAAAATTGAAAATTTCCACATACATTTCACAAAAAACTCCTGTATCCGACTCTTTCAAAAATGTCCTACTCAACCAGATGCCAGCTGACGAAGCTAAAATTTCTTTGGGTCAGGAGACTAAAAGCAGGCCTTTGCCTCCTTTTTTGACTAAATACTCGCTCGAATCTCCCAAGCTTTCTGTCATTACTCCCGTTCGTCTTCCTTATAACCTAAGAAATTCTGCACATATTATACCTCCTCCTGCATTATCCACATGTAAACGCTCTCAATTCTTTGCTTCTAGGTAGAGATTTCTTTGGAATAAATTGCCTATAGAAATTAGGGCACTAACTAATCTCTATGTATTCAAGCGAAGACTGCACATTCATCTTAACACTGATTCTGTTAACCTTTCTTTTTTTCTCATATTTTCCAAGCAGCTTTCTCTATGACTCAGAAAAAGGACCAAAGGGAATTTAAGTGGCCTACTTGAAAGTATTTTTTCTCTACCTCAAATCCCCCATGAACCATGATGTCTCCTTAAATCACCAGTCATTCAATGGAAGAATTTATTCGGCCGTACACATTCGGACGTACACAGTCTTAAATGATATCGTTTCGTTGGATACTGACCATCATCAGAATTCAATTCTTGATCCAAAGATGCTGAGGCCTCAAGTTCACTGACGCCTTTTTGCGAGATTTTGTTTCATGCGCCTATGTGATCAAGAACGAACCATATCGACGTTTCATTACCTCATTCTGAAATGCTACTGTAGTATTAGCCTACTCTACTACCTTACCTTATTTTCCTAAGCATTTTTTCTCCTTCCCTCTATTCAGAAATTCAGGCCTATTGAACCCTGCCTCAATTTTCAAGGTAGGAGTTTTTTTTACTGCCTATTTTCTAGTTCACTGTTGGTCAAACAGGAAAAGTTCTGCATACATTATTAAATATTTGTACATTTTATCTGCACACTATTTCATAATTTTATTTCGTAACTAATGTCTGTTTAGATAGTGCCTTGCTGGCGCTTACAAAATATAAATTCTAAAAAATAAAAATCAATGTGAATAAGGCGATAATGCTAGCTTATTCGTGTAACTTAGACCTAAGTCTCTTATGTTTTATCGTTCTAAAAGTGGGCTTTTTGAAGTTCTAGGGGACCATAACATATGAAACTACTTTTGGAGGGCGAAAATACCATCTGCCAACTAGAGCTCCAACATGAGAGCATAAGTAGATGAGTTTTGAGTTTATCAGCGTAACTATCCGCCGTGTCCTTAGAAAATGAGTAAGTGCACTTGAGATCATCAGTGTAAACGACATTCTGTGAATTTTTGAGTACAGTTTGTTTAAAATTCATTCGTGTACAGGATGAAGAAGAGGGAACCTAAAACGATGCCTTGATAAATGGCACTCGTGCTCCGATGGGGTGTCGACCTTCTGACTGCGGTTAGACATGTAGGAGCAAACGAAGTCCAGGAGAGGAGGCCGGATGCCGAGGGCTTCTAGTTTCACTAGAAGATGTTTGTGCGGTACCTTGTCAAAGGCTTTGCTCACGTTAAAGTATATCACAACCACTGACTGCAGCTCACTACTAAGAGAAATGAGGAGGTTTAGAAAAGCTAAGTGACACACTTCGCAAGAGCTTCTAGGTAGAAAACAATGTTTCCAGTGGACAAGAAGCTTAGTTTCTAGGTAAAAGTCGGGAATTTGATATCAAATAATTTTTTCAAAATGTTTTGCTAGAGCCGGTGTTTTGTAAAAACCTCGATTATTACTTATGTCCGAAAGAGATCCCAACTTGAGGACAGGAAGAATAATATATGTCTTCCATGAGTAATGAAAGAATCTGTTTAATTTAGCAAAGTTCAGTAGTTCAGTACATTTAAGGGTAATAGGCCTTGCCTTTCACGGCCCTATGGAAAAAACGTTACCTAATATATTGAATTTGAAATACATGCTACTGCAAAGTAGTGAGTAACATATACACGTATAGGTAAATGGTTTTTTAACAGTGGAATCTAGGCAAAGTCATCCTGAAGGACCTATGATTACCTATGTCAAATAACAGATATCACCGCTATCTGTATGTATACGCAAAGCTTTGTATGATGTAGCAGTACCTTGCTTAAGAATAAATAAATAAAGTGTTTTATTGATTGGGCACTTTTTGGGTGCCGTCAAATCCTAAGAACACAGGAAAATAACCGAAAATAACTTCCTCTTTTCAGTAACCACTTGAGCTTTGTTTTGGTTGTATGCGTAAATAGCAGTGTTGGAAATGAGGAGATTGTTTTAAGTAAAAAAACATGCCTTCCAGGTTTAGAAATATCAAAATGTGAAAATAAAATAGCTATATAGAATGGGTATGAATGTATCAGGATAAGAATTGTAAGGGTCAAGAATAGTCTGTTATAGAGGTTCAGAAGTATTCATTCAACAGAGGTAGAAACGTCTGCGGTCGGTTCGAAGGGATAGACACTTCTAATCAGATGCGAGCGCAGTCGATTCCGGTGTGGGGTGTGCCGACTAATTAGACTTATTTGAACTGATCGCTAAAAAGATGGAACTGAATTAGGAGCAAGAAGATTTCAACGGTAAAAAACTTTTAATGCTGTTCTACAGTCGTCACACTAGCATTTGATAATATAGTGTTGATTAAGTTTGATCTAGATTTATGAAAAATATTCTTTGAGTAAAAACTCTCTGACTATTTTCAAGCTTATAGCGGTCACAGGCGTTCACCTGATCAAAGAGGGGACAGCAATATTCTAGGATGGGAACAACAAACATGTGGTACAGTCTTAAATTTATTTCTTGAAGGAAGAAATAATAAGTCAATTTATTGGGGGGAAGTAGGCTTTCATCCGTGAGCTCCCTATTCACATTCAAAAATGGCAATAGAATAAACTTTTACGGCAATAAATCTGACAAATTTAAATGTCAGATCATTGATATGCGTAGGCCAGACGGAAGCTGCTGCTACTGACGCAATCTTCATTATATATACAATATTTTCTCAGCAAATGAGTATCTTGTTTGCATTTTAATGTGGCAACAGTTTCCGAAAGGACCACCTCGTCAGAAAGTCCGTTCAATGCTCTAACGACACTCTACGAAAAGGCGTTCCGACGGACGTCCGTGTGGACCAACTTCCTCTGCAGTTGAAAGGGATGATAACTCAGATGTCATGTTTCAGCCAATTTGAAGATATCAGCCAATTCTAGGGCATACTCGTGGCCTCTGACAATCCGGTAGGTTTGGATGAGGTCACCGCGTGATTACCTGTAATTGAGAGGAAACAAATCAAGTTCAGCTAGTCTGGCTTCGTAAGGCAGATGCGTAAGATTCTTGACCATCTTTGCAGCTCTCGCCTGCACTCGTTCAAGCTGCTGGTAATCTTTTTTAAACCACGGACGCCAGGCCTGGATGGAATATTCCAAATTAGATAGAACAAATGCCCCGTAGGTTGCTCAGAAGTGTTCCTTACCAATTGGCACAAATCCACGTCTGAGTGCAAATAAGACCTGTGTCGCGCGTCTAGCTGCTTTTAAACACTGTAAAGATTGTTTGAGTGAGGAGTTTCTGAGAACACCGAGGTCCTTCTGTTCCTCGACAATTGAAAGGAGCTGCCTATCTTGATGGTATTTGTAGAAATCATCCGCCTTACTGGTTCTTCTGGTACGCAGTCTTAGGACCACACATTTCCCAGCGTTTAAATTGAAGAGCCAATGAGCAGACCAGTTGCTAAGACGGTTGAGATCCTCTTGAAGTGCGTGTCTATCGGCATCAGATCTGCTGGCACTCAACAATTTAACATCGTCTGCAAACATGACGGCGCTGTGACCCTGGTCGTCGACGAAGTCGTTTTTGTACACCAACAAGAGTACCGGCCATCAGACGGAGCCTTGGGGACAGCACTTAGAACCGGAGTTGGTGTTGACTTCAAGGTATCGATGCACACAGTTTGCAATCGTCCTGTAAGATAATCTGCGATCCAATTTCAGCAACATTCCTCTTATTCCAATTTCAGATAATTTTTAGATGTGAAGTTTTTGTGGGACACTGTCAAACGCCTTCTTAAAATAAGTGTAGATGACGTCAACTCTACCAACTTCATACATTGCGCGAGTCCACTGCTCTGTGGGAGAGGAATAAACTGGAAAGACAAGAGCTATTCTGTCTAAAACCAAGCTGGAGCGTTGAGAGTAAGCGGTTTTCATCCAGGAACTTTATGGTCGCCTTCTTAATTATTGATTCTTTTATTTTACAGCAAATGGAGTTAAGGCTGACAGGCCGATAATTTTTGATATAAAATTAAGCCCCATGCTTGTTTATGGAGTATATATTTGCTGCCTTCCATTCGGATGGCAGTTTCCCTGATTAAAATAACGAATTGAATATATGCGCTAGTGGAGTGGAGAGGTCACCCACCAATTTATTCAAGAACCTTGCCGGTACATCGTCCGGAGCAGATGAATTTGCTTTTTTAGAATTGGCAGTTCTGGTTCCGTGAGAGGTGCCGGGAAGAGTACATATTCAAGCACTGGACCGGCGTTTATAACATTACTGTTAACATGGTCAAGCTGAAGCTCAGTTTCTCTAGTGAATACCGAGGCAATGAACCGACCAAAGTTCTCGGCTTTCTCGCCATTTTCAACAACTTCAACACCATTACTGTCCATAAGTACTGCGACTGGGTCCTTATTTTTTAGTCGAATATTGATATAATGGAATAAAAGTTTAGGTTCATGTATAGCCTGCGGGATGATTCTTGATTCATATTTCTTCCTTGCCTGATGGATCATTTTTTGCCAGTATTTCGTTGGCGACGAAATTGCTTGAGATGGTCTGCTAACCCTGTTTCCCTGAAGGCGTTCGATTTTTTTATTCTTCTTCTTTAACTGCCTGTTAAGTTCTCTTGTAAACCAAAGAGGGCCACTAGTCTTCTTTTGCACCTTCACTGGAAAATAGCGCTCGATCAGATCAATTGAAACCATTTTAAACGATTGCCAGTCATCCTTCGGATTCCCTTTGAGCAAACAATTGCATTTCACGGTTAGCAGTTCCTTCTTCATGGCATTAAAATCAGTCTTCCATATATTTCGCTTGCCTTCCGTTCTCTTCTGGTGCTGATAATAAAGTGAGTAATCCAACAGAAGCGTAGCATGGTCACTTTTAACGAGGCGTACAATAGAATACACTTAATTAATGTAAGAGAAGCCTTTCGTAAATACTTAAATAAATAATAATAAATAAATTGTTTATTATAGGTCCAGAGAGCCCCGTCATTTCAAATTTAGTAGCGCGGTATAAATATATACAAAGTGGATAATTGCTGCACTATGTGAGCAGCCATATTAACAGCAGAAATGAACAATATGGTAAGCATGTCCGATTCAGAACGATTTGCCATTTTTAAAACAATAGTCAACAATCTTTGACATATACGGTGAACTAGAAATGAAGCAGTTAAAAACTCCTTCGGTTAAATCGGAGGCGGCGTTCGGCGAGCCGCCAATTGAAAAAATTAGGAGAAAAAACTGCTTCACTAAAAAATTAATAGCTAGATGCAATGGGCTAGCATTGTGATGTTGATGACAACGTATGTGGGTTCCGAACGCTCCTTGTCGTGTGAGAGATAATATAGCAGTCAGAGCTACTGCTTGTAACCACGAGTGGAGGTGAGAGAGGAGGAACTCATCGTGGACACCAGGGTAAAAACGAAGAGGGGACAGTAGAGATCATGAGATCATCATCGAAATGCGACCTTGGCGACTGCATAGTCCACCAATCAAAGAGGCAAAACCATCAGAACCCGTCCTGATCATCAACTGAACCTGGAGACCATCATCCTGGTTGCAAAATCAGAGGAAAGTATCAAGGTTGTCAAGAGTTGGCGATGCTAGTTTAAAAGGGGGGACGAAAAAGTGAATGCAAAGATTGACTCTGCAGAGGATGATGGAAATATAATTAGAGAAAAATATAATATCAAGGGAGCAGCCTCAAATACCAAGAGGACCCTTTTTGAAATCAAAAAGTTGCGAGTTTGGGAGGAAAACAGACAATAAGGACTTTATATCTTCCAAATCAGTCTTCCATATATTTCGCTTGCCTTCCGTTCTCTTCTGGTGCTGATAATAAAGTGAGTAATCCAACAGAAGCGTAGCACGGTCACTCTTAACGAGGGGTACAATAGAATACACTTAATTAATGTAAGAAAAGCCTATCGTAAATACTTGTTCCAGGCAATTGGCTCTCTGCATCTCTCTTAATCTCACTGGTATGTTAATTTCCTGTGCCAGAGGTTGCTCGAGAGTGAAATCAATTAGCTTGCTGCCAAACGAAGTAGGCATACCATCAACATTCAGATTTACCCAGACTATTGTAGGTGCATTGAAATCTCCAACAATAAACACCTCCTGGTGACTTACTTCTTCCTTGACCAAATGAAGCATTGATTCATTAGCTGCACTTGGAATGTTTGTTAGTCTGTAGATCGTCAAGAATTGTAGATTTTGTGAACAATTCTTTTTAATATTTATCCAGAGAAATTCATATTCAAGGAATATGGCGTGCGCTCGTTTGACTGCCCAGATTCATGTACTGACGTATACGGCCACTCCACCTCCCTGTCTTTTTTCACGGTCTCTTTAAAAGAGCTGGTATCAGTCTATCGAAACTTCGCTATCCGTGCTTTCAGCTTCGAGCCACGTTTCCGAAATGGCAATGACACCGGGGTTCGGTCTGAGACTAGTGCCTCGAGTGCGTCTAATTTGGAATGCAGACTCTGAGCATTGGTATACAAAAATCCGATGACAGTGCCTTTCCGGGTTATCAAATAAAACATCTATCTATCTATCTCAAGTTAGACTGGGTAATTCTGCCATATAGACTTCTGCTAATTTCTTGGGATTGAACGTTAGAATCTATCAGTTCTTCCCAAGATGAACTGGTGTCCATCCCACCCAGGCTAAGGTTTGATGAGTGGTCATCAATCGAGTTCTGGAGGGCCTTTTTTTGTTATACGAGCTCTGTACAGTTGGATACTTCGTATTTAGTGTCATCCGTCTTGGTGAGGACCCGCCGTGATGATGAAATTGGTCTGCCACAAGAAAGACCTCTTCATAACTTTTATTTTCCCATCCTTTATTTGGAGCTATTTTCCCTTGTTCGGTTCTCCTATTCAGTTTCGTTCTCAGCATCCGAATTTTGTAGCTTTCCGTCGGTTTGTAAAAGCGGCTGAAAAAAAACACATCCCGGTGTGAGCTTAGGAGAGTCATTCTTCATTCTAGGAGGCATGATGCCTTAACATCCTTTTCAAGAATGGTTTCTAGAGGCCACGGTGATGATCTTTCATGGGAAACACCCGCTTTCTCTAAACAGAATGCTTTGTGCACGGGAACGCATTCGCCCTCTTGAAGAATCAAATTTGAGTATGCTCGGAAAAGATTGAGGTGGACTCGGGTGCCCCTTTAATAACGAGATTGTGTTTTCGGTCATAAAGTCTGATTGGTGCTCTGATTTGTGAATTGAACATCAGTATCAAGAAGAATTCTACTCTGGTCGACGATGTTATTTGCGTCAGTACGAGCAACGATTCATAAAGTTAATGGCGAAGCCCTTTTGGGAACTTTGCTAATTTGTTCAGCACCTGCTCCTGTATCACCAGCAGACGAAACCGCTTGAGCGTCTATCGGTAAGAGCGAGCTTTGTTCGGAGTTGGAAGTCATTTTTTGAAATCATCTTGACCTATCCGGACTTTGACTCCTTCGTCTTTGTTCCCTCAAATTCGATGAGCTTTTCAACGTCGCCCTTCACTTAATCATTCAGCAACGATTCCGCATTACGATTCCAGAGCATTAATGCTTCTGTTTAAACTGGATGGCAGTAGCCAGGTGCATGAGCTGGTTTGATCTCTCTTTCGAAGGAAGGAAATGTTTACTGATTTACTGAGATCTGTAGACGCAATGTCTTTAAGCTGTACATTAAGTATTCTTAAGGAAGCTTTAATGCATATGTAATTTCTTTTGATGGAATTCTCGTTGTTACGGGTGTTTTTTGCCGGACGCACTATGAACCTTTTCTTTTAGATCAGCCATTTCTTATTTCATGTTAGTTATCTCTTTCTCCGTCAAGAGAGATTTCTGTAGGAGACTTCAACACTCCATGCATTTTCGTCCTTGTAGGTGACAGTTATTAGCGTTATCAGGGTTTTCGTCCGCTTGACAGGAGGAATAGTAGTAACAGAGTATCTGTCTTTGCCATCCTTTACTGTTTGTATACAATTTTGTTTATCAGATTTACGTGTGAATGTGACGGAGTGGTTAGGTCCATCGCAACATGTTTCTTCGACGAGGGTTCGACTCCCGACCGTGGCACCAATGTTTTTCCCGCGCAGATGAATCCTGAGCGTCTGTGTTTTACATACCTCTAAGAATTCTATGTGGATGCATTTAATTTATAAACCTTCTTAAATAAATGGTCTAGGGTGCAGTAATATTTAGCAGTCAGACTTCTAAGAAGTATGACGACTCAGCCTTTGTTGAGACTTCTCCTTCCCCGATTAAGAGCAGATTAAAGCAGCACACCACTGGCATGAATTTTGGAAGCAGGTGAACGCAGAAGCTCGGATTTCTCATAGGGATAACCTCCGGGACTTGGAAGAATCTGCAGTGGAGGAATATTTGGATAGCCACAGAATCGTCAAGTCCAAGTAAATAACTCCCAAATTTAGAGACGCGACAATCCACTCAAGAGTTATTCCACACCAACGTGTCTTCTACAATAAGGCAGAGACTAAAACTTCGTAAACTCAAAGGAGCTGTTATTCGTAAGGAATTTTAAACGACACGCAGAAGTCGTTTGTACAATGTGTCTGTTATTTGAATATGTCTGTCGTCTCAGCCCATATGACCTCCTCTGGGAATCCATTCTAGACACCGATAACTCACTGCGAAAAAGAGTGGCAACGTACATCCAGGTGGAATAATGTTCCTTTAAGTTTCAGAAAATTCACACGCCGGTTAGTTGTTGTGGCCAATGAAAAGGTCTTCGAAGTGTAGAGCACAGTCCTGATTCCTTAGGAGCCGGTATTTCCGTATGAGGTCACCTCGAATCCGGCTGTACTCAAGAGGGAATATTTGGATAGCCGCAGAATCGTCAAGTACAAGTAAATAACACCTAAATTTAGAAACTGGACAATCCATTCAACATTTATTTCAAACCAACTTCTCTTCTACACTAAGGTAGAGACTAAAACTTCATAAACTCAAAGAAGCTCTAATTCGAAAGCAATTTCAAACGACGCGCAGAATCTATTTTTACAATGTGTCTGACGTGTACGCCCGTATGATATCCTCTGAGAGTCCGTTCCGGACACCGAAAAACTCACTGCAAAACCGAGTGGCGACGAACATCCAGGTTGGATAAGGTTCTTTGAAGTTTCAGAGAATTCCCACGTAGGTTATTTGCTGTGGCCAATGAAAATGTCTTCGAAGTGTAGAGCACAGACCTGATTCCTTACGAGCCGGTATGTTTGCATGAGAGCACCTCAAAACTGGCTGTAATCAAGAGGGAAAAGGTTAAGAGCGTCAATTCTGCATTTAATGCTAAAGACTTTAGACCCATCACGACTTTTTTCCCTTCTTGGAACCCTTTCCTGCATTTTGTAATCTTTTTCACAGCTACGGTCACCACGCCTAAACTCCATATTCCAGGTGTGAACGAATAAACATCCCGTTTATTTTTCCGAATATTTTCTTATCGATATCTATGAACGTGCTTTTAATGAAAAAAAGACATTGGACGCCCTTTTGGCCGCCCGAAAACATTCAGCGGAATGCGTTAGGGAAGATAAATGGTGATTCATAGGTCATTTTTTTCGAATATATATGACGGACACCTTCCATCAAGGAAGTATTGATGGGAGTCGCCAGCACGCCCGCATTGCATCGTGACATATTTCTCAAAGTTGAACTTCATTTGCCATTTATTAGACCACTCAGATAGGTGGTTGAGTCCTTCTTGTGAAGTCTGTTCATAACTACTGCATCTGATTGGTTGCCATATCTTGATTTTGTCTGCAAAAACGAATCTCGTGCTGCCCATTCCATTCATACAATCATTAACATCGATTAGTAAAAGAACGGAGCCCTGAGGTACAACACTCACAACTGGCACGGAAATTGATTTCGCATTGCCAATGCACACACACTGTGATCGACATATCAAGAGATTTTCTACCTAATTCAGTAAATTCACACTTTTTCCGGATTCTCGGACCGTGCAGTGTAGCCTGTGGTGAGGGACAATATTAACGGCTATCTTGAAGTCGATGTAGACGACATAAACTCTGGTGTCTTCATCTAATGATCTGGACCACTGTTCCACTGAAGAGAGCATATTGGACAAACAGGAGTGGCTTCGTCGAAATCGGTGTTGGGCACTGTCAAGGAAGTAATTTTCTTCAAGAAACTTCATGCTGGCCTCTCTTTAGAATTTGTATTTGGTAAACACCGGCAAGTCACTGTCTAAACAAACATTAGTAACGAAATAAAATTATGACAATGCGCGCAGATAAAATGCACAAATACTTAATAATGAAGACAAAACATGTCCTGATGGGTCAACAGTTAGCGATGTTTTGAAATATGTATTGAACTAGAAAAATATGCAGTGAAAAAAACTCCTACCTTTAAAATTGAGGCAGAGTTCAATAGGCCTTAATTTTTGAGTAGAAGGTAGGAGAAAAAAATGGCTTCGGAAATAAGGTCAGGTGGTAGAGTAGGGTAATACTGCTGTAGAATTTCAGAATGAGATAATGAAACGTCGACATGGTTCGTTTTGATGTACATTTCCATCACTTTGCAACAACTGCATGTTAGGCGCACCGGTTGATAGTTGTAAGCACTGGTTGTGGAACCACCCTTGTGAATAAAGTATATATTTGCTGATTTCCAATCAGAGGGAAGGATGTCTCGATCGAAGGATGACTGGAAAAGGCACGAGAGTGGTCTAGAGAGTTCACTAGCAAGCTCCTTCAGTACGCAAATGGCTCTTGTACTTCAACTCAAACAAATGCGCCCTGCTACGTCTGGGAAGTCGGAATCAGGTTACTGATATGCGACCCTACTTTTTGAATGGTATGCCACTCCGAGAAACACACACACAGAAGGATCTCGGCGTTTGGATGACAGACAACCTGGAGCCTTCTACGCAATGCTGCAAGGCGGCTAAATCCGCCAATTCAATGCTGTACTCTATCAAGCGGGCATTTAATTTTTCGATGAAGACTGCTTTTCTAAAGTCTTTGGTACGTTTGTTAGGCCCCATCTTGAATATGCAATCCAAGCCTGGCGACCGTGGACCCAACAGGACTACAAAATGCTCGAAAGGTTACAGCGACGAGCCACAAAATTAGTAAGAGGTCAAGGTGAACTGCCTTATGAGATTCGCATAAATAACCTACAGCTCTATCCTCTGAGTTATAGGCAGTTGCGCGGAGACTTGATACAAACCTTCCGTATCGTGCGTGGCATGGATTGCGCCCTCCGATGTGATGACTTTTTCCAACTTGCTACTACGAATAATCTCCGAGGACATCCATTCAAACTAAGTGTGCCCCAAGTAAGATTGGATGTGAGGAAGTATTTTTTCACCAACCGTGTCTTGAAACCGTGGAATAACCTACCTGAGGCGAATGTAATGTCCCAGTCTGTGGATATATTTAAACATCGGCTTGACATACATATGTTGCTGCACCAGGAAGATTATGTGACTACTTTACCTTAACAATATCCGTGTACCACGTAAATCTGCCTGCATTCACTTGACTGTTACTTTTTTTACATTGCTTATTATTCTTCCGACTTTCTGTATCAAATAGGGATTTCAAAGGCGTAAGCCTATTTTTCTCAAATACACTGAACTGAACTGAACGTTTGCTGGTAGTTGATCAAGACCCGGAGACTTTGCGCTCTTAATGCAAGAATTTCATTCTTCACATCTTCTGTGAATTAGAAGTCCTCGATAACTGCGTCGTTTCTGCCTGTACGAACGTCTGTTTGGTTGAATTCCGCTTCATCTGTAAAAACAGATGCAAAAAACCAACTAATGTTCTCTACCCTATATTGATTTTCATTAATGTCTTCGTTGTTTTCCCCTATAAATACGCACCCCGGCTCCTTATTTTTTAGCCTACCATTGATGTATGTAAAACGCACTTTTGGCTTATTGACGGCCCGTTCTATAATTTTAGCCTCATACTCCTTCCGTGATTAGCGGATAATTAACCTTATCGCGTTCGGCTTTTGGGGAAGTTCTTCGTAATGTATGGGTCGAATTGTTGCTACATACATTCCTCAGAGTTCATTCTTTCGGTTATGTTGTCTTTGCAGATCTAGCGTTAACCAAACAGGGCAATTTGCCTTTTGACCTTTTTTAATAGGGCAGTTATGGTGCAAAGCGTTGTTTATAAGGCCCCTGAGAGTGGTCCAATTGACATCTGGATTTCTGGAACGAGTATGTTGCCAATTTAGTGCCGATAAGTTATCCCTCATCGCAGAGAAATTTCGCGCGCCAGTAATTTAACAGAACATCCGGAGTCCCCGTTTGCTTGATGTGCAAACAGTATTCCCACAACAGCATGACAGGGTCACTTTTACCAAGCGGCGCGAGTGATCTAAATTCATTCACACCAATTGGGTCCTTTGGAAGAACGCGATCTAGGCAATTACTAACTTGAGTTTCTTTAACTTTCATTTAAAAGATAAACTAATAATATATGGCTAAACAATCGGGGGAAGCTTGGCACTCTCTTGAAAGCTGAGTTTGGATTACCGGAAGTCCCCGAAGTGTGCGAGTTTTTAGACGAATTATGTGCTTGCGAAATAATTCTAATAAGAACTCAATGATACTGATAACATTCAAAGTGTACGACTGAAGCGAAAATCCCGTAAATACCGATCGGTAAACGGGTACAGTTGCTGTACTTTCTGTAGTCCATTCATTAATGAGTTCCCGAGGCTATTCTTTAGATGCGACATTTTGTCCCGGTGCTTCCAACCACTGCGGATGTACCCATAAAGCGCTTTCGGGGATATTGTGACATTTTCATCAGTTGACGCTCGAAAGGATTTCTAGAAATCCGTATTTTCTTACGGTATTCACTCATTTGCTCTGTATATTCGGCAAATTATGTGGGAGCTTGAATTTGCAAACACTTTTTACACAGCGTTTTTTCTTTACGCTCCTTTTTATCGTCAGATTGACCCACGGAGTTCGGCCACATGCCCTTAGTGTTTTTATTGGGCAATTGACTTCCATTAGAAGTTATTTAATCTCTTTGAAATACTGCCGGGTTTCTTTGCTATCGTGCTTATTGAATAAACAGGTTTTCACGGAAGCAGCACATCGCATTGCGTCCAAATCCTCTTTCAAACGTTTTCCGCACCCCTTTATTTGCTGTTGTAGAGACAGGAGAGATCGTACGCAGGTAAAAACAATATGGTAACTTAACCCTTGTGGTGGTTGTGACTTCACTTCCCTTATGCATCATTCTTCTTTACTGAAAATCGCGATCCAAACAGTTTGCTCGTTGACCTTCTCTCAGTCTGGTTCCGAACTCTATGTGGTGGATGAGGTATTCGTCCAGGGAATATTGTAGAAGTTTGAAGTCAACTGATGTTGCTGTGGCCTTTCAATAAATAAATTTGTATTTCAAGTGCCCTTTGGGCAACTATTGAATCTGCGGAAATTTTCCAATCTATGACAGGTGCGTTGAATTCACTCATGAGTAATAAACTATCCTGATTGCATATCAATTTCCATTAATTTGGAATTTCAACGTCCTCACTTTCGTTAGGGCTAGGAGGCCGGTAGAGAAAGCATAAGTTAAAAGTCGGAACTTGGTTGATTCTTAATTTCCACGAGAAAATATTTAATACCTTCGTAGTACTCCATCGGAAATTTTCCTCTGACAGCAGAGGAAGTAGTAATCGAAGTCCTTGAAAATTGCTGCCATGTCAATATATTCGAGTCATGGCTCTGGTTAATTTTAAAGGACAATCCCTTGATTCTTTCCTTCTTTCTACGGTAAAAATTTAAAAAATGAGTCGCAACCAACACTGCTAGTGATATAAATCAAATGCGGTCATTATGCATCCTACCTATTCATCGGAGCCATGATGCAGACCTATTTCCAGCTGACATACGCAAATCTCTCGGCACCAGGAGATCCAAAAGGCTATTTTTGGGAATTTATTACCTTGTGTTTGTAGCTGAATGTGCAAAATATACGTATAATGATCTTTTTTACTTGAAGGAACTTCCTAGTGGCATCCTCCAGGTACCCCAGTGGCTGCACGTATCAGTCAACCAGTATTTTGCCGGTTTCACATCGAAATCTGAAGCGGAACCATTGGAACATATGTTTAGTGTTTGAAATTTGCGTTAACTTTACTTATATACCACCCATCAACCAACCAGTTTATATCGTGTGGAAATCTTCCGCAGAATTCGTCAGTGATTCACTCTCGTGTAGATTGGGTGTAATGTACCCACAGATCGTAGAAAAACGTGGCGCTATGTAGCAAATGTTGTGGGATCATAATAAAAAACGCATGAACCCAATCAAAATAATGTCAAATAAACAAAGTTTTTGAGACTGAGCATAATAATATTTCACAGACCACATAATTGCTCCAATTGCATTTTCAGCCCTTCCATCGTATGGCGCATAAATGAATTTGTGCCGATATAGTCATTAAAAGTGTTCCCTGTGGTTTAAGAAAAGTCTCGTAAAATAACTGGATGTAATATATTAAGGTGACAATTGTATGAAAAATTTATTTGATTGTTGTTTTTCTATACCAAAGAACTATATGTTATGTGTACTTAAAGGTCGAATACAAGTCGACTTTTGCTGTATCTGCATTTCGTGGTACTCCAATGCCCAGACTGGGCGCGTAAATATTTCTTATCAATGGACGTGCAACATGCACTGTTTCCCACTAGTTGGAGGATAAGCCAACCATATTTATCACCCCAGTATATTTACTCCGATGACGAGTCCGACGTAGCTATCAGTAACGCAAAATTGTATGAGAAGACGCGAATAAAGGCTTTAACTGGTACGCATAATGGTGGTTTAAAATTTCTTTTGTTAGATGAGCGAGAAAGAGTTCAGAAGAAGACCTTTACAAAATGGTCTAATACTTTCCTTAAACACCAACGTGAGCGAATCGAAGATCTGTACACAGACCTTTGCGACGGACGCTTACTGCTTAAACTGGTGGAAGCTGTCTCTGGATACGAACTTGTGAGCTTTAAATTTTCTAACCATCACTTTAGCCCAGTCCAACTCCAGGGCGAATGCGCATCCATTGCCTGGAGAATGTAGAAAAGACACTAAATTTTCTTGATCAGCTAAACGTACATCTGGAAAACGTCGGAGCCCACGATATCGTTGATGGAAATCCGCGGATTATACTTGGACTGCTTTGGACAATCATCTTGCGTTTTCAAGTTCAAAGCATTTCATTTGTGGAGAGAATTGATGGGACGCGTTATGGCAAACCTATTGAATTTCGACGGAATTCTCAGGAAGCTCTACTTTTATGGTGTAGAATGAAGACAAAGGACTACGAGAACGTTTCAGTGGATAACTTTTCAACAAGCTGGCTTGATGGATTAGCATTCAATGCACTTATACACAAGCACAGGCCTGATTTATTTGATTATAATTCTCTTTCAAAATTTTGCCCGGTTGAAAACCTGGAGTTCGCTTTTACGACCGCTGAAAGAGAGTTGGGCATTGCAAGGCTTTTCGACCCTGAAGACATCTTAGTGGATAGGCCCGATGAAAAATCCATCATAACCTACTTAGTCACCTACTATCACTACTTTGCCCGAATGAAAGCGGATACGGTGCACGCACGTAGAATAGAACGCATCTTTGATCTCTTAAAAAAATTTACTAACGGCGTCAAAGATTACGAAATCAAGACTGATGCGTTACTCGAATGGATCAGGCAGGCTACAGTTTTTTTGAATGACCGACGATTCGAAAATTCTCTTGACGGCCTGCAATTTCAACTGTCGCAATTCAACAAGTTTCGCACAGTTGAAAAACCTCCACGTTTTGATGAAAAAGGCAGTTTGGAGATGGACCTGTTTGTCCTCAGAAGCCAAATGTTGGAAGCCGGAATGCGAACATACGTGCCGCCGAAGAAGCTACAAATTTCCGAAATCAATAAGAGTTGGGAGATTCTCAATGTTGCCGAGCACTCACGTGATCTAGCGCTACACGATGAACTTATCCGTTTGGAAAGACTTGAACAGCTTTTCATAAAATTTGAGACAAAATGTAATTTACGAGAGGCTTGGCTCAAAGAAAATGAACAGCTTCTCCACCAGGAACTTCCAGAATTTTCTGTTTACGCGTTACAAATTTCCCTTAAGAAACACGAGGCCTTGGAAGCCGATATTTATGCCTATGAAGACAGGATCCAAATGATCGTCCACATATCCAACGAACTCCAGCGGTCCAATTATCATCGTCTGTCAAATGTCACAAGCCGTTTAAATTTCATCCTTGAAATGTGGAACAAGCTTCTAGAAGCTTTGCTATCACACAGACGGATTCTAGAGGCCAAACTGAATGAGTGTTACGATGCCATTGAGTACGACCATTTGCTTGTGTTAACCGAGGAACTAAAAAATAAAATTGAGCGCATTCCACTGGGTTCAACCGCAATGGAAACTGAGCACTCGCTCAAAGTTTTGGAAAATATCGAACTAGATTTCCGTCCTCTTGGTATTCGGATTGAAAATCTGGCCCATTTTGGCACTAAACTTCAAGTTGTATATGAAGAATTGTTTGAAAAAGGGACGAAAAAGAAGAATTTATTAAAACGAACGGAACAAAAATGGCGTATTCAACGTGAGCTACACGGGGAACTTTTTTGGGCTCAAGAAAAACTCCATTTCTTGAGTAAAATTCTAGAGGATACAACCCTCTCCCGTTGTGACATGTTTTTGCGCAAACACAAAAAGCTAGAGTGCGAAATTCAAGGAAAAGAACGGAATATAACCTTCTTACTTGAGCTTTCCCAAGAAGTCATCAAGGAAGATGTACAGAAGGTATTTAATGTAGAGCAAGCTGCAAGATCATTGAAAATTCTCTGGAACAAATTGGTTGTGGTGGCGACCACCATTGGAAGCAAATTTCTCTCGTCACTCAAATATCGTCAATTCTGCCAGATATTGAAGATGCAGAAGAATGGGTTACAGAAAAACGCAGCCAACTCTTCGAAGCAAATTCTGCCCTTCCAACCATAAGAGATTTGCATGCTGCTCAAAATGCCGTCAAAAAGAATCAAGAGCTTCTTGCTTCAACTGAGTCCTTCAAAAGCACATTAAATTCCCTGAAAGCCAGAAGCTCTGAATACATAAATAGCAGCCGGCACCTCCTCGAGGATTTACGAACCAGGGTTGCTGAACTAGGCGAATCAATACTAAATAACGCTAAAAAACTACACGAAAGTTTGGAGAAATTGATTTCACAGAAGTTGGAGGAGTTGTATGTGAGCTTTGAAGACCTCGTCGACCTCACAAAAGGAAACCAAGCTATGCTTATTGACGCCTTCACAATTCACCAATTATTCCATACCGCCTCATCAATATACATGTGGATAGCAGAGAAGGATCAAATTCTGAACTGCATTCCTGTGGTTGATATTTCGGTATTGGATCTGCGGCATATTGATGCAGATGTCTTCACTGATTTAGAAGCAATTAGGCGTCGTCTTGATGAATTAGAAGGCCAAATGAGTCAGATTTCCATTCAGGTAAAGTAAACTGCCTGCTATCCAACGTCGTTTGCTTATTTAATATACTCATGCTTCCGTAATACTTAATTACCTATCGCATGTTGTTCTAACAGTGAAAATGTTTACTAGGTTTCAACTGTTAATCAATCAGCAGAAAACCTTACAAAAGCTGTTGCATCTGAAGAGGAAACGCTCTTTGCCAGTCAAGCAACATTTGACCAAATAAGCTCGTTACGAGACCACCTAAATTCGGCGTGGAATCAGCTTGCTGACAGAGTTGAAGAATTACGGATTCAGCTTACCAGAGACTACAAGTTTTTGGCCCTCTGCCAGGACTGCAACGAGACCGTCTCATGGATTGATGAGAAGAATGCGACCATTGTTGTCCTTAGTCAAATTGACGTCGGTGACCCTACAGGTATCTTACGATTACAGGGTGGTCTCAATGCAATGCGTGCTGACGTAGGAGCAATCAGAGCAAAAGTTGACGATATTGGCGCAAGGGTACAAGTAGAGTTCTTATCAGAACCATCTTCACCCAGTTCACTTCGCGATCGCTGCGAATGGCTAATCGCTGAACATCGCCATTTAGAACGCATGCTATCTGACCTCGAGATGGAATTGCAGTCACGTATCAACCGTCTCTCTACCAACAACAAACTCCTCAAGCATGTCGATGATCTAAATGGATTGTTCTCGTGGATGGCGGCCGAGCGTGAACGGTATTTTGACTTCAGCGTCCCGGCAAATGTGACGGTAAGATATTCAGTTTACTTTTAAAGTGCTTAGTATTATCAATCAAAATCTCTTGTCTGATTTGTAGAAAATCAGACCACAGTCTATTTTTTGTAGAGGATTAAAGAAAAATGAAGCGACAATAGAAATATTAGCGGATTCCAATAACCAGAACGAAGTATTAAAACATTTCGTACCTGACTAAAAACGTTAACCTAACTGACCATTTGAAGAATAAATATATATTTAAAATCAACGTTTATGCCGACAAACATAAGAACCTTAAGCGTTTAATGGGAATTTTTCACATTCAGATGCTCTAGTAAATACCATTGACCAAAAATGTAGCGCCTTCAAAACTAATTTCTTTAGTCAACCCATTATATGGAACAAATTGTGAGCCTGGAGTCTTTTAAATGCAACTTTTGCTCTCGAAGGAATAGTTATCCGCCAGGAATTGCAGCTGATACATGACTTCTGTCGAAGTTAAGTTTGGACCTCACCCTCATCCAGTCATCACCTTTACTATATTTTCGTTTAAAGGAAGTCGAAAGAATGCTCGCAGAACAAGAGAAGAATATGGAAGGCATTGCTGCTATGGAAGAGAATGTGCGCAACGTTCTTTCCGACAGAGATTTTGCTGTAACAGGTTTGCCGGAAGATCACGACATTGGTCTGAGGGCGAGGACTGAACAACTCTTCGAGGAGTGGGAGGAGCTACGCAGACTGACCAAACTCCGACTAGATGATTTAAAGCGACAAAAGCTCATGCAGGTAAGCCTTACATAAAATTAATTTAGCATGCTCACTTTGGTCGTTCTGGCCAACCATACCATTAATCTTCCTTAACATCGTGTCATTATTTTTCCAATCAATAAATGACAAAATTTATCGTGAACAATGCTCAACTCTGATATCTCGGTAGGAATTCGGAAGTAAAACGAGTCCAAATGCGGCGAACACGTCTACTCGAAAGTTGGTGCATATAAACCGAATTCTAGGCAGAATGACATTGCTGGCAAAGACACCGAAAACTGGAATGGTTATTTTGGGCTTATTAGCCGTCATCAGCCAATCATATCCAACCCTAGATTTTCGTACCCGTGAGGCTTGAATCTTCGGCCTGTTAGGGGTAGGCATGACTGGTTGAGACCTGCTAATAAGCCAGAAATGGCTGTTCTAGTCTCTCTTGTATTTGTTTATCATGTAATTCTGCCTAGAGTATACTATATGCATAATAGATACTATATATACGAGATTGAAATCCAATGTAGAACAGGACGAGTGTGTCACGTAATGCAATAGGTGAGGACCCCTCTACCATGGTTAATATACCCTATCGTAACCGATTGGATGAGCCCGTGATTTATTGCTTAGGTCGTCGGAGGTCTACCCAAGAGGTTGCGGGTTCGAGCACCAGATACTGCACTCCTGGGGTTGGTTATAACTGGGTGATAAAGGCTCATAAGCCAGAAATGACCGTTCCAGTCTTCATGTACCGAAATGCAATTGATGGGTGTCCATCTGAGAGTTGCCGGGAGTTGTCTGTATGAGTAAAATATCGAGAGAGGCAAATAATATCCAGATAAGTTACAGGTAGAACATTTCGAGCAGTCTCACTTTATATGAATGAATCACGTGGCTAGGTGCCTTTTTGCTTTTTTTAATTTTCCACTTATTCTAGATACGTGCCAGTCATCTTTCACTGTTGCAAAGCCTTAATACGAATCTTACACGAACAACATCTACAATTACCTACTGAGATCGGGGAAAATTTCTTATGCATAAGTTGACTTAAATTAGCTGATGGCTTACGTGCATTGAGAGAGTAGCCTGGTTGTGAATTACTCAGTAGCAGACTAAGAAACGTTTTCCTCATATCTACCTCTATACTGCTGAGTAATGACAGTTGTTGCATTAGGTTTTTGTACCAGTTGGCTAACTTTGATCTCCTTTACAGACCTTCTTCGCGGAGGCCGCAGCTTTGGAGGTCCTGATTTCACAGCAGGACTCATTCCTTCTTAAGCAGGATATTCCTGTAAGTTACACCGGAGTCCCGGTTTCTTTTCTACATATTTACAGACTTGTAGTCAATAATGTACTGCTGCGTGCCTATAATACCTGTAAAAACAGGAGCAGCAGCACATGCGCTTGCTGGAAAAAATAAGTTTTGGATTCTCACTCGAACCCATCATCAGAGACCGTCGTAGATGACGGGTTTATGAATTGCTTGTTTTAGAGATCGTATCGTCTTCCGCCTATGGGCAAATGGCCACATCTGCTGCCACCCTACGTCAAACTTACCTCTGAAAACTAAGGAGAATATTCGTGGCCCTTTAGGTTTTTCCCCTGTAAAAATTTAGATCCTTTACCCTCCCGGTTGCGTTAGCTTAAAGCCGTATTTACACAAGGATATATTCCACGAGGAACTAGATTTTTAAGATAATAAAAGCCACGTTATGCGCATGAATTAGGCTGACTTTTATCCGTATCATACTAAAACGCCTAAAGTAACTGTCGATATGAAAGAAAGAATAAGGAATTCTTAATTTTGCCGGGTACATCCGCTTCCCTCGCAGTTGGCGGAATAAAACTCATCGTCTTTATTTATATGAAGCATGAACAAGTGGGAGGGCTAGCAACTTAATGTGCTGTACGAAGCTTTTAAAAGTGGTCTCATGGTATCATCTACCTGCTCTAGGTTCAGTCAAAAACTTAGGAATCCATTCTTTCAGGGTTTTAGCAGTTAGTTAGACGCATTTTTACGCCTAACTGCCTATTCCCTCTAAACAAGATGTCCGTGGAAGTCGCGGAAGCCCTCATACGTGAGCACAATGCTTTCACCACTTCCTTGCGCACCTGTGCCAACCGTTGGATGCGCTGACTCGCTCCGGCAAGGATTTGGCTGCTCAGGACGTATTGCATCGCGACCGAATTCTCAACAGATTGTCAACATTGAAGTCACGGTAGGCTCTTACACCTACCTTTTCCTTTTTCGTCAGACTGTGATATTGAAATGCATGTATAACCAGCGCTTTCAGGAGGCCGGTGGGGCTTACAGCACTAAAAAGATCGCTAATTTTTTTCGCAACACTAATTTTGCTATAAAAGCATTGTTAAGCATTTTAGTTGTGAACCTCTGTTGCTTTGCACTTTGGATATAGTTAATTACTGCCAAGACGCTTAAAATAATGTCCGACTCCCAGCGGACATCTATGAACGTGTCATGAAAAAAAAAACGGGATTTCACTATGGACACGTGTCACTATCCACATGTCATCAACCGAAAAAATCCTGCATGCAGAATCAATTATTAGTAGGCAATGTTCAAAGATTTGAATAATTTATTTCACCCATTTGTGAAAATGTCGGTGGCCTCGGTGGGATTGCAACCCACACCAGCAAGGAAAGGCTGTAGTACAACCGACACTAGCCAACTGAGGTACGAGGCCCCCAGCGGGAGCCGTGAGTTTAACCTACCTGAAAGGGACTGAGCTTATTTTCTCCTAGACACAGATCAGGGGCTACTTAGATCATAAGACTAAGTTCTGAAGAATGGTACTGTAGATGTACAGCTATATGTCTAGCGCAGAAAAACTCAACTCGCTTTCTCGCATGACATTAGAAGCCAAAAAACCATCGAAGGAGGTGCAATCATGCATTCTTGGTTTGTTTCACGACTTATAAAAGATAATATATTAAAACCACCCTATTCTCTTTGAATTCCTTTGCATGAGATTTTGGGTGCATCATTGAAGTTCAACCAGGGGGTATCGGTTGGATCAATATAGAAAAAAGCACTTTTTTCTGAGTATGAGTGATCAGAAGGCCAAAGTACTGGAAGTAATTTCTCAGGACCGCTATCGGTAAGGAGTACTTATCTTAAACAAGACGGGAATAAGAATGTTCCATCGAAGTAAAAGAGGTTGGGGTATAGATGCTTTGGAGGGTCGCCTAACAGGACATACGGGTAGGAACCGCCCCACCTGCTTAAAATATGTGGCCTTACGGTAAATATCGGAAAGTTTAAATAAACCCATGCCTTAAACCTAACAATAACCCTAACATAAAGCCAAACTCTCACCTTAATCTTAATCCTAGCCGTACCTTAAACCTAAATCCTATAGGTAACATGATAGTGACCTTAACTCTTTGCCTAATAATGACCCTAACCCCAATTCTGAACTTAACATCAAACGTGAACCTACCCCAAAATTACCGCTAACTCTCACCTTAATCCTTAACATGTTTTCCTTGGAATTAAGCGCAAAGCCATATGTGTTGTGAATGGTATCTTTTCCCGTATCTTATTTAGGTTACCCTAAAAGTCATCCTTAGCAGAGGTGGCTCTGAATATAATTCAAGGACGGATGAATATTTCTATCTCCTAACCCTTACGCTGGCCCTAACAAAACCATCAACGGTAGCACAGTTTTTAACCGTTATCTAACACTACACCCCTAATCCCCAGTTTAAAACTACCTTAACGTTTGTTTAAAGGTAAGCCTAGATTACTTTCATGCTACCCTTAACGGTAACCTTAACCCTAACCAAGAAACTAACTCTAACGCAGATACCTGTATTGCGGACGGCTCCTGCTCCCATGTTCTGTTTTGGGCGCCATGTCAGTCATCCTTAACCTGCAACCCCGACAGTTCGACCGTCGTAGTCCGACGATGCCCACCGTATGCTCCATGGAAGTGTGGAGCAGGGACGGTGACTTGCGCGTGAATTAGTTTTAAGTGATAGTAGCCTTGCGCTGCAGCTACCGCACTCTCTCCTCCTCCCCCACCTGAGCCCGGTGTCAAGACAGAGTCAAGAAGACCGGAGGCGGGAGAGGATGCAGGTGGCTGGCGCGGCTGGGTCCCCTAAGTCCTAGCCGCCCCTAGGCGTGCCACCACACCTCCCATTTTCGGCATTTTTAGGGGAGCGCAACCCGAATAACGCCTGCCGTGCCCTTATGTGGCCCCCGTGTTGTTCCAACGCATCTACTACGTGGCCCGTTTAGGGGGCAACCCCACAACCGTGTTCACACCCAAGGCTAATCTTAACGTTGCAACGTTGATTGGATACCTTGGGTTCAGATACAAAGGTTGAGCTCTGTACAGGCGGTTCAAAGATACTTTCTGCAAGCTTGTCCTGTACATCTAAGTGTGACATTCTATTAGACTATGAAAACTGACAACGGTTGAGAAGGGGTATATGCGATTCCGGGAACGAGAACTTTATTCATTTGACGTTTTGGATTCACGACCGAACCCATCTACAGAGACAGGATCAGCAACGAGTACTTCGTACACAGACAGTTGCAGTATTTATAGGATGCAGTCGCCATGCTACTGCATACCTATAACAATTAACGGCTCTCCCTTCATCGATGATGGTTGCCGTCTGGTGCGCTAATCGCTTAATGGTCCGCATGCGGGTGGTTACCAGCTAAAATTTCATCACCCATGTTAGAGGTTGGCTGATGCCCACTTGGCTCACACGTCGAAAAAGTTGTTCGCCTGCGCGCTCCCCGAGTAGCTAATTGCTACAGCCAAACTAAGTCTCAGCACCGAATATGGTCTCGGGAGATCATTGCACTTGTTAATTAATAGGGAGCCCGTGACCCATGACTCGAACAACTCGTGGCCCACATGATTGTCGCCTCTCGCGTGAATGTTGGCCTCATCGGCCCCGACAACAGTGCCGAGGCTCCTTCTTACAAAGGCTTCACAACTGGAGATGCACTTTTATAAACATGTCAAACTTTCACTGGCAGACATGTCAAAGGTACTTTGCCATTTTACCAAACACGTCAAACGTGATATTTTCTTGGAAATACGCGCTATTCAATACAGTCTACTGTTAATGTCTGTTCAAATGTACATCAAAGGTTATTTGGTATTCAAAGGATAGAAGGAAATTCTCCACTTGATTATAGTTTTGACATAAGCAGGATAATTAGACAAACCCACGTATTACCTGATATCTGCTGCTGTGGCGAATACGCCGAGTTCCAAGGTCGACGTAGTTTACACTATCGAAATACGATGCTCCGAGTTGAAAAAAGTTATCAATTCCATACCGTACTTCATCTGAACGTCAATTTGCAGGTTGCAGAACAACGCGGAACGGTCAGAACTTCGCAGTCGTGTACTGGAAGAGAACTTTCGCCTCCAGGAATTCTTCAGGGAGGTTGATGAGGTAGGTTTTCAAGTTTTCACGTACGTGAAATGCAGCTTGTTGAAGTAATTACTTGGTACGCACGCCCTTGGCGTACATTCGCCGTTCCTTTCAGGCTTATAGCAAAAGCTATTTATTACTCATTGATCATCGAAAAGTAGGTTATCGGTTAGTTTTAGATAGGCGTAGATTGGCCTTGTGCGCTTTGAGGAAACGGCCAACCTCTTGTGGAATCGTCAAGTCGTTTGATCTGAGTCGGCCCAAGCGAATCTGCTTAACGGTTGTATTTTAAAAGATGATTTGCGAAAATACTGGTAAAGGTAAGTTATGGCAAGAAAAAAGCCAGCAACCACAGGCCCATGTTTTGCTTTATGCTGGAAAAGTGTGCGATTCGCAAATGTTTCACGCCCGAACAATTCACCTTTATACACCGAGATCGAAGCAACAGGATTCTACCGAGGTCTGTTTGGGTGAAGCCAGCAGTGAAGTCATCCCACGGCTTTCAAGCCGCTTTCCGTTACGGCTATCAAATGCTTGGAGCCTTTATAACAGATGCACATCATCTAATTCGTACATTCAGATGGCAGAAAGAACTTCACGTGCAATTTTGAAAGGACCGCATACACCTTACATTACCCGCTGTAAGGCCCCTCCCGTAAAACCCCTATTATCGCTGGTCCCGTATTACATGAAACCGGGGTTTCTGGATTTCTTGGCGCTCTACCTCACCTACCGTTAACAAAATGTATCTTCTATATTAATTCAACCATTTCTAGCTTTTTTGATTTAGCGTCTGGACCCTCTCACGACCTTCTCTTCTTTCAGATCGAGGACCGGATAACTGAAAAGTCCCTAGTCTTGGACTCTCTGCCTATGTTTGCGAAGCACGATGTCGTCAGCTTGTTTACGAAAGTGCAGGCCCTTCAAGATGAAATTGAACTTAGTCGGGAGACTGCAGATAAAGTAGTCAAGGTAATGTGTGTGGGAACTGTTGCGTTGACTTATTGCCAGATTCAAGCCGAATTATGCTTTTAGGAGCAGCAGTTTGCATGAATGCATTCAATAGGAAAAATTACTCACCAAACAATTTCCGTAGACCGATTCGAAAGTCTGGTCTTAGGGAAATCACATGCATTTCCCTGACCAAGTCCATAAACACAGCCCCTATATTGCAAGGACTGCATTAGGTTTTGTGCAAGAAACCCTGATAACACAGTTTAGCATTTATTCTCAAAATACTCTGGCATTCCAAAATATCTATAATATGTATTTTGCACTTTCGCAAACGAGCTACCGCGGTAGATTTCTTTTTTTTAATGCGATTTCTTTACACTTTGACTCAGAGCCGAGCTGAATGCGCGATTGACTTCCGAATAATCATGGCAGAAATTGCCACAACAATGCCATGAAATATACAGCGGTAAAATATCGGGTATTTTGAACTTTCACAATTTGATTATCGAGGGATGTTACTGTGACTGCAGCTTTACCACACCTATTGTATTCTGGTCACCCCGTAGTAAGACGAAATAAACTCGAACCAGTGGATGCACTTTAGGTGGCCGAACATGGAAGCATTCGTCCCTAAAGAATTTATAAAATTTATTAGGACAAATGTGCAAGCAGACACCTGGTTACTAAAAATAATCGTTTCCACCATGATCTTGACAGATGAAGGTTTCTTTTGACCCACTTGTGAAAAACTCGGCGGTCTCGGTGGGATTCGAACCCACGCCAGCAAGGGGAAGGCTTTAGTACAGCCAACGCTCTAGCCAACTGAGCTACGAGGCCCCACCGGGAGCCGTGAGTTTAATCACACTTGGGTCAAGTTACCCGCCCAGCCTACTGCAACGTATGGAATCCACCAATACTGATACAGCAAGCTGCCTGCAAGAGGTGGATTTCAGTTCGCCAGAAAAGACTACAACTGCTCCATTCGCGGGTCAAATTATTTGAACATAACAACATTAAAAAAGAAAGGAATCCAGCGGTCCAATAGAATTCGAGATTTCATATAAACTGTCGCATTATTATTGTTAAGTGTCTCGAAACAAGTATGCCTTCACAGCCCTTATTAGACAGTATAGTTTACGGAAACCTGGATTCCACGGAGAAGACACCTGTCAAATGAAGCATTCATTACTCAAACTTGAACAGTAGTTTCGTTCGACTTCTCCGCATTTTCATTAACCAGAAATATCCACTTCCAGGGGCTATGACGGAACAAAATCTGCTGACCAAGCACTCAAGACACACGGTCTACGGCTACGGATCGATTGGTGGGTCAGATTACCATAAAACTGGGGTTTATAGTTGGTGTCTGCCTCCTTCAGCCGTTGTCTGTGCATCTAGACCGACCTTTTACCCATACTGATACGGGTGCATACCAGTCTGATTGTCACCTTGGAGGAGGGGGGAAGGAGGAGGAGGCCAAATTGGTCCTCGGATAGTAGGGAAGAAAAACAGAGGATCCCCTTCTAGGTTTCACAGCAAACCTCTGAGCTGTAGGCTATTCTTACCACAGTAAGACTGAGTCAGTCAGCTTTAAGGGGCTCTTCCAGTTATTGCAAGCTCCTTTCAGTGAAACTTTAAGCATTCAGTATGCGGAATTCAAATTTTGCCTGATGGACTAGTTGGTCGAATTGCTGAAGAATCAAGTGCACGACATGAACCTTCCCTAAAGTCGCCCGAAAAGGACTGAGACAACAGGTGCGGCAAGTGGAGATGCTGTTATACTTGACCTCTATGAGAAATAAAAGTTTGAACGCTTTACGACCTCGCTGAAATAGTATATTTACACCTCACGCTCCTATAACTGCACACTTTCACAATTGAAGGATGATGCTGGATTGTTTCATCTGTTCGAAGCACGAAAACGTTGAATAATACGCTATTGCATTTACACAACAAAATGAGTTCTGCTCCGCTCTATATGACCTTTAGGATTCGAAATTACTCTTGTGGTGCCTTTGTTGAGGAGTTCGTCTGGAAAATACTTGGACTTTGACTGCCTCAAGCAATTTTTTCTACGACAACCGAAAGCTCCTCTGCATCTCAGATAGCCTACTATCTGCAACCTTGTAACTTTTGATTAGCCAGAGATAGAAGCACACTCTCACATTTTTAGGACCTAATTCAGCTTTTACTGTAAAAAACTCTTCATAAGATCTCTCTGAATGGACTATTGAGCACTCTATAACAGATTTTTATTTCCCTTCCACTACCAGAATGGGCGTCAGTTAGTTGATGAGTACGCCCACCTGGAAGCCCCAGTAAGTGAACGGACTGAACAACTGCGTTTCGCATTGGGACGATCTCGTTCAGAAGACCCAAGAAGCCATTTTATCCCTTAGTCACTCTCAAACAGGTAGGTTACTTTCGAGGCTGGCATGCTGACCTTGCATGATTACGCCTATTGCTGGTTGCTTCTGTTTCTATAAAGACGAGTAAGCAAACTATTAATAGTTAAGTGACCTTAAAATATGTTTCCTTGTTCATTTAACTGAAGTCGAAGTCCAAACATTTGTTAACTAGCAGAGCCCTCAAGAACCGCTGAACGAAGAGCTTTCACCACAGAAAACAGCACCCCACGTCGTGACCTTTCGCCCCCCGTAGAACAATCCACTGGGAACAATCTGCCAGCCCGGCAGTTTTTAAAGAACTGATGTACGATGACTGTGTCCAGAAAGATTCTTATATATTTTGTCAGTGTAGGCAGAATGATAGTACCGATGAGAGCAAGGGAGACTAAAGTGGCCATTACTGGCTTATTAGCCGTCATCAGCCAGTCATACCAAACCCTAGCTGTTATGGCACCCGAGACTCGAACTTTCGACCTGTTGGTTAAAAGTCCAGCAACAACCCACTGCGCCACGAGCTCGTCTTATCGGTTTCGATCGGAAATATTAACAATGGTAGATGTGGGTTTACCGATCGATTACGGAGCTCACTCGTCCCGTTGTGCCTTGGGGTTCACTCTAGAGACACACCAACAGCCGCAGCGGGTAGTGTTATAGGCAGAATGATATGAATGACAAAGAAGATGGAGTCTCGGGAGCCGCAACACCTGGAGTTGGGTATGGCTGGCTGATAATGGCGATTAAGCCGGAAATGACCATTCCAGTCCCTCTTGTCTTTGATGATAGTATCATTCTGCCTACACCAGTAGCCGCTGTGTGGCTGCTGGCGAGACTCTGGAGTGAGCCCCAAGGTACAATGGGACGACTGAGTCCCATAACCGATTTGTTGGGCGCCCATCTACCATCATTATTTTGTCACCACTTGGAACCCATTAAGACCACCGTATTTTTTCACATGTGATTAGTCAGTTTCCTCAATTTAACCAACCCAAACATCAATTATGTGCGAAAGTTGGCGCTAAAACAAATTCCACAAATTGCCTTGACTAGGATACTGACTTTCATGCCACCCCAATTTTCCTACTACAGAGCTCTTCATGAATGATGCGAGTAAGACCATACTGGAGTGGGCAGACGGCCTCATTAAGAAATTAAAAGCCAAGGAAGAGGGCTCAGCAGCTGGCATAACCGACTTGCAATCGCGTCTTGCGGCTCACAACAACGACTTGCGAGCAATGGACGAGAACCTTAAACTCCTGGAGGAAATTAAGGTAAGGCTCCGTTCAAAAAGCGTTTAATTACTGAACAGGCTACCCCCAGTGAAAAAGTTTAACTAAGAATTTCTCTAAAATGAAAGTCTTCACGGACCACTGGCGCTGAGGTTTCGCAGTATATTGCTGCTTTTTACTTTCCTCAGAAATTACTCGCTAACTTAGAGTAAATCAGTCTATTTGAAGGCTTATAGGCATAAACTGAAAGTTGAGCTGAATATTTGGGCCGAATTCTCTCAGCACCAGCGAGATAACCGCTTAATATTTATTAACTTGCCAACAGGCTGCCAGTGGTATATTTTAGGGTTTATATGTGGAACCTTACTCACAGCCCAGGCACATGTTGTGCTGGTATTCTGTTGCTGCGCTAAAAGTCGTCAGTAGGTCGTTGATCTGCGAATAACCGAATATGTCACAGCATTGTTAAGTTGAATGCCCAATCTTCATTAAATATTAAGTAAAACGCGAGACAGAGCCCGTTATTGCTTATCGCGCTAATGCTTCAGTTGCATTTGCCACGTACTTCTAGCCCTCCCCTTGTCCCTTTTGTTCTCCCTAGGAGTACGCCAGCGTGCTCTCCCACCGGAATCCTCAGCGCGCCGAAGAATTGGCGACTGTTGTGGATACGCTGAGTAAGAGGCTTGGTGACCTGAAAAACCTTCTGGCTGTCCGCGGACGAGAGTTGGAAGCCCAACAAGCCATCGCCCTTTGTCTACTGGAGCTAAACACAGAACTACTCTGGGCACGCGATAAACTCAACGTGATTCGGCCGCCCTACACTGACTGGCCGAGCTCGGATTCACGCCGACCACCGGGTGTTCAACTCCTGGCCGCACAACGCCGGGGACGAAGGCTGGAGGCATATCGCATCGAGGTTGAAAACAGAGCTCCAAGGGTCAGACAGCTGTGTCAGGTGCAGGCCGAACATTAGTTAGCATGTGACTCACAACTGTGTTTTGCACAGATTTCGATTACTGTGAATATATGGGTATTAAAACTATGCGTAAGCAAGACTGTAGAAAAATGATACCCACAGTCTCGATGTGAAGCCATACAGTTATGTCCATTTAAAGAAGAAAAAATAATTTTTTAAGGTAGATGTACAGTCTGATAAAGTTTTGAACGAAATTCTGAAATTTATTTTTGATTACGAAAGTACTTAATTAGAGTTAACTATTCTCTATCTTGCAGCGTAATCATAACCACGGCAGGATGCCGGCTTTTGAACAAGTATTCCCGCTCGCCTTCAAATACAACATACTGTTCAAAATAACTACTTGCATATTTTGCATTTTTTACATTGATTTTCGTCACTCTTGTCAACTCAATTACATATCATACAAAACGTTTCTTTACCAAATTTTATTCTTATACCACTTTCCAGAAAATTACGTCTTCTTCAAATTATTAACTTGAATAATTAGTAGTTTTCGGTTTAAACAAAGTTTCAATAATGAGATTTTTTAAACCGTTAATATCCATTCATAAAACATCTTATCTTTACAGTTAATTATCCTGCTTTTAAACTATACAACATGTTCTACATCCGCTACCAAATTTTATAAGCCCCAAATTACCTGTTTTTCATAGCGTATATACATGTAAGATTTTCCGTGCACTAAAATAGACAGATTGCAGTTTTGAAATCCTGAATGGAGGTGTAAGAACAGGTTGGGTTCAGAATTATTCAGAAATTTATAAAGTTTGTTTAAACTGAAAGATACCCCTTCTGAAAGTATAATCTTTGAAGAAGGTATATTTTACTAATAAATGAGCATAAAAAAGGATGTTTCGTGCATTTTCTCTATTAAAGATATTTAAATGTATAAGGACATTTAAACTCACTCGAAACATGCATGCTTTTTAAGAAGTCACCTTTTACAGAGTGTACCTTTTAAAGGCGACCGGAAAGAAGCTTGTTCAAAAGCTGGCATTCTGAGGTGACTGAAATATCTTTGGATTATGATTTACTAGAATTAATCATACAACTATGTAAGTAATGTTTTTTAATCGAAAACGCATTTCAGAATTTCGATTTATCTTTAATGATGTAAAATACGGTAATTCATAAGTCACGAGCTCTTCAAATTAATCATATATATTTGCTAGTTCAGGTTCAAGTTGACGTGGTTTTAGAAAGCACCGAAGTATTGGATATTGACACCAGAGAGACAAAACTCATCAGACGTGTACGCTGAAATGAGCCGTACGGAATCCACCAATTCTGCTATATGCTGATTTACACCCTGAAGAGGAAGATCAGTTGCCTGCAAAGTACCGGCATGCACACAATTAAGAAGAAGAATGCAATTAAAAAGATGTTCTGATGCGCATGAAGGCCTCCCAAATAGCGAGGGCTTAAACTCTTCTTACCCAACATGCGCAGTAGAGGTCAACGTCCTTAAATATAAACGCTATTGCCTCTTCCAGGATTTGTCCCGTAAAGAAGCAATCGTCAGTATTCTATCAAATCCCCGCGATTTTATTGTGCTTTGCTTTAAAAATACATTGTTGACTAACGAAAGCAATGCAGCACTTTATTAGACAGAAAGTATTCGTTCCTCCAGCTGTCTCCTCAAATCACTTTTGACCTTGGAAGCAACAAGGAGTTATTTCAACTGTGCATCAACTGGTGCATCGATAGAGTGAGGATGGAAACAAACCTCAGCGTTGGGGATTCCTCCAGAGAATGGAAGATGCCTCACGATCTTGCGCATATGTATTTTATTTTTTGCAAAATATGATCTCTGCCTGTAAGAATATCAAATATTTAATATTCCAGAAAGCAGAACGGGAATACCTGTCGCTGGAAGCTCAAAAGCGCATTGGTAGTCGAGTCGCCAGTTTTAAGAAAGTCCTAGCCGAACTGGATGAAGTCTGGTTCACCCTGAATCACGTTCTGAAGGTGCGCATTGAAGAGGTTCGGTTGCTCGAAATGATAAACAAGTATGTGTTTGACGCCACCGAGATCTTGGCCTGGATCTCCGAAAGGGAACTCTACCTTAACAGCTTGGAAGGACCCATGGTAATTACCTCCAATGTCTGCAATTATTCTTTTCGAAACAGCTGGAGCAGTAGTTTCATCCTACCTACTACTCACATAGTTACACTTATCTAGGTATTTATCGAAATTACTAAGGTTACTTCCAAATGCTGAAATATTTTACGTTTTTATTTATTTTAAATTGGAAACTTCTCGGAGATTCCTTTTGCAATTTTTCAACATGCTAGAAGAAAAGAACGCCGGTCTCTTTTTCAGATCAATAAACAGATCTCTTCAGGTGATGCTTGAATTGTTGGATGTGGAGAACACAACAATCTGCCCAGTTATGCATAAAGCCGGGACGATCATACATCCGTGCACTTTCGAAAATGCAAGCTTTGTTTGAAAGTAGATGAAGTCTTGATGAACTCTAAATTATGACGGACTAACGACGATTTTTATTTGGTGTTAACTGATTGCTAACTGTATAATCATCTCCTAGGTTGACTGCTTTCTTAAGAAATAACTTTAAAAGAAGACGGACTGAATTGGGCTGCCTCGAAACAGGCGTCAGTGGCAGTAGTGCAAATGTCAGATGCTAAAATAGCGGATACATAGCCCTCCGGGTAAGCATCGTAGCTTCCGCTCATAGACATAGCTTATTTTCCCCGCTCGTATATGATATGAATTTAATTGTGAGCAGTAGACGCATTTAGTTAAAACATAAGTCAGTTAAAAAGGTTGTGTCAGCGATCTGCTTTTCCTTCTCGGCTTACAACTCCGTTCAACTTCGTTCAACTAGCAAACAGAAGTGCGCAAACCCTGAAAGTTCACATATATTTCCGAGTTTTTTGCTTTTATGATCTGTAGAACGGAGAAGAAAACGATCGGGTTCTTCGTCGTCTGCGAATCCTTTCTGGCATCGTGAGGCATTGGACGGACGAGGTTTCCGGAACGGTTACTCGTGGACGGAAATTGAATCAGGACTTGCGGCGTGGCGTCCAGGTGGATGACGAAGTGGTCAGCGTCAATGAGGCTGCCCGATCAGTCGTTACGACCTTCGCCGATCGAGTGAAAGGTGCTTTTGATGCCCTTTGTGATGCCATTTCGGCAAAGACACGTGAACTGGGCGAAGCCAGCGAATTGCATGACCTCATGATTGACCTCGTAGATCTTGAGGTGAGTGGGACAACCTGCATAAATTGCGATTAATTTTTGAAACAGCGCATGTTTAGACAGTTTGCTGTCTTTAGTGTATGGGACAAAAGCAAGAAGACATCCACCCAAGTCTTTAAATGTGCTGCAAAGTGGTAAAAGCTAGAAACTCAATTTTGTCGCGCCCACACATGCATATTTGACATCAGTTCATTTTCAGTAATTCTATTCAGACTATATGTTCTCACCAAGGAAAATTGAATCTTTGGTATTGCCCACAGTTTTAGCCTTCGTTGCAATATTTCATGGTTAGAATATCTCTGCCCCGCAACCGCCGGTTTATTCTGACCAGTTATACGCAGCAAAGGTTAGCGTGAGATTGCTCTTTCAAAATTTCATAGAGGGTAGAACGCAGCATTTAAACCACTTGATCGAGCAATTGGTGAATTGCACAAAATGTATCCAGGAAGGGCCATCACGTTGACGTGTAACGGCAGATCTGTAAGGATTGCTTATATGGGAATATCGAAGCCCCGCCCAAGTAAGAAAGGTGGCTCTTAGCATGCTTGCAGGAAGGCTTAATTTACTTATCTTCTAACCCTAACACCGTTCTTAAAATAAACCGAAACGGGTTCGAATTTTAAACCTTACACTACAGTTAACACCACCCCTAAAGTTAACATTGAATGTTACCATAACAATACCCCGGACCCCAATCCTAACTTAATTTAGCCCCAAACCTATCCCTCACCTTCAAGCTAGCCCTTCTTTCCCAGGAATTTGTCCTGAAGCCACCTGTATTGCGGGCGAATTTTGTCTTCACGATAACCTGGCTGTTTAAGCAAACTGGCTCCTCGCAGTCATACGGCCACCGTTTGTCAAAATCCTGTTAAAATTCACTACTTATATCAAGAAACCTTTCAAATATTCTTGTTAACGGACTGCAGGTAGTACAATCTGAGCATAAAATGCGTTTATTTAGTGGAGGATTAAACTGAAAGCTTCTTGTATCCCATTCCGATTTGGAGTCTCCGATTAGCTCCTGTCGCCCGCCTGCGTACTTGCCCTTGTACTCCTGTACTCCAAATTATAACCTGCCTTTAAATTGCGGTCGGCAAGCAGGATGATTCCTTTTTACTAGCTGTTTGTGCTAATGTAGTCCTGACTCACATCTTCTTGCGTTCTAACCCATTTACTTAGAAGGGAAGTTGTCACAGGAAAGAGGATAAACAATACCGCGCTTCCCGAATGCATTCCACCTTGTTGTGTTTGGCTTTACTTGTATCTAAATTCCTAACATTATTCCTCTCGTCGATCGGTGAGCGCCTACCATTGATAAGATACCGGATGGCAACCGACAGGGCAGCGAGCCGGTGTATCACTTGTTAGGGTATGACACGTCCAACCAACAAGTCATGGATTGCAGCCTCATGCATAAAAAAACCTGGGGTCGGGTATGGCAGGTGGATGATGGTTAATTAGCCAAAAATTGCCATTCCAGTTTCCCTTGTATGGTATGGTTATTCTGCCTATAATAATAACCGCTGCGCGGCTACATGTGGACCCGTGGGTGAGCTTCATGGCACGAGCGTGTTTCGAAACGCTATCGGTAAGCCTCCCGGTACCATTGTTAATAGATCAGATCACAATCAACAGATACTGCACCAGTGGCGTGATGGTTGGGACAATTGACTTCTAAATCATAGGTCGTGGGTCCGAGTCTCATGGGTTGCAAAACCAGGGTGGTTAGGCATGCCTAGTTGATGACAGCTAATGAACCAGAATTGGCCATTCCAGATTCCCTTCTCTTTGTCAGTAATGTTATTCTTCCAATTATTCGATTGTTATCTCATTGCACCCTGACTGCAGGAGTGGATTGCGAAGCGACACCTGACTGCCAGCAGCCATGACGTGGGCACTGATCTGGAGCACTGTTTCATGCTGAGGTCGCGTTTCTCTGAGTTCGTTGTGGAGACCAGGAACGAAGGTGGACGTCGGATGAAGACAGCGGTGGCTCGTTGTGATGGCCTCATTGCTCGCGGCCACCCTAACCGTTCGGAGGTAGCGGTGGCTAAAGACCGGCTAAACGAGGCCTGGGCGGACCTTTTGGAGATGATGGACACCAGACAACAGCTGCTTAAGTCCGCTCTGGATATGCATCGCTTCTACTCTGACGCACAGGTAGGGTCGATGAGCTGGTTGATTTTACCCTTCTTCTCCTACTGCCCCGGGCGCAACTCGGTACAAAGAGCGCAGCCACTACCTTCAAAGGAGGTATTAGGTGCCATGTGCTCTTTGTAATTTACTGCCGTGATAAAGGCACTTTATGTCGCGAGAGTGACTCAGACTTCTCTTTTCGTTGTCCGTGAGATATTAAATGAAACCATAAAAGCTTATCTGATTTAGAATACACAAAGAGGGGGCTAATCTGGCACTTGAGCTTCTGCTCCGACTGCCCATTTAAATGTCACAAACTCTTTTTTATGCAACTTCCTATCGTCAATTGCAAAATAATGGGCCCCAGTCGTCTGTATGAACCGTCCTGTGTATTCTTAACGTACACTTATGCCCTGCCTTTGAAGTAGGTATCTATATCGTCTACAAGAAGGCTTACTTAATCTTAGGAATTAAATTTTTTTCGCTTCTTTGCGGAACTATCGCTTCGAAGTTATCATGCTAGCCGGCAAAGAAAAATGAAGTGTTATAAACAGACAATCAGGCTGCGGGTGGCAGGTACGTGCAAGCAGTGAATATCTACATGTTTGGATGAGCTGATAATCATGATAACTGAAGCGATTACGAAAAAAACTGTTGTATTATACACGCCTACGGAATCGGGTGTACCTTTGTCCAGTGAAACCCTGAAGTCCTTTCATATACTCCGAATTATTGGAAGGTCTCTTTTTTCCCGTTAGAAAATAAAAATATCCCTGAAAATCTAAAAGCTTATTTTATTGAGGATATATAAAACGAACAAATTAATGCCTTAACAGATTGCTCCTACGGCCGATATAAATGTGAACAATCTGACTTTTTTTATCTTAATGTCCTTTGTCTAATGCATTGTCAAAAAAAGATGGGGCCAGTTGTTACTCTGAACATGGATGGATCGCCTGAATTAGAGGCGAATGCTTAAATCGTCCACAGTGAGAAAGGTTACATGAATGCGCACTGATGCAGACCCCTTGGCCTGCAGAAAGTAACCTGCTTTAATTTTTTCATCTTATCACCGTCTGCGTGTCCTTGGACTTCGTCAGTCTGCGGATCGAATCGAACAGGCAAGTTCCAGAAAGCAGATCAGGATAAAAAGAGGTACTCAATGGAACATGGAGTTTATTGCCTTGAAGTTTCGGATTCTCTCTCGAACCCATCATCAGAGACAGATTTCTGCAACTGCCTCTGATGATGGCTTCGAGAGAGAATCCGAAACGTCAGACCAAGATGTTCCAGTGATTGTCTCTTCTTTTTCGTCAGCGTCTTAAATTAACCAACTGCTTTGTATCTCTCTCTCTCTCACACACACACACACTCAGCCTCTGCTGCACTCGCATTTGACATTGAACGTATGTGGCTTTACTAGCGTCACTGTTTTTCGTGACACAGGGCGAGTTATCCCATGTATCTCCGGGAGTGGTTTGCGGCTTTGTTCATAATTGTCAATGCACCAGTCTTGGTGCTGACAGCATGTGCCACCGAGAACGATTTTGAGTTGTAGACTCTATGACCTCACACAATCCCCTCCAGTAGCATTTCCTTAAAGGGCTCAAAAGCCTTAAAGCTTGATAGTCATACCATTGCCAAAACTCAATCGACATTCAGCCGCATCAAATAATTTAGCAGTTAACATACCTGACTTTGGCCTACCTTGCGGCTGCCGTTGGAGTTGCCGTTGCAACCTCATGTTAAAGATAGCAAGTTGGTGATCCGTCTAGCAGTCTGTACCCCAAATCATTTTGGCCGATCGAATGTCACGCTGAGCGTGGCTAAAGAAGAGTGCATACCCTAGCAGATGCCTGTGACACGGTGAGGGTGCTCTGACCTAGTCTTCTCTCAGATCTGAAGGCGGCAAAAATTTTGCTCAGGAGAAGACTGCGTTCCTTGGGGACCTATAGGGGAAGGTCATTGCTGTTTCATTTATCTATGCCCTGACAACCAAGCACGCGCTCCCGCCGGCCTAGGTAGCACGACCTGTGCCGACGCAGACATTCCGTTTCTAAGGACAATGCATTTTACTGCATTCAACACGGTCGCCAGGTGGGCCATCAATGTTTCGTAGTTTTTACCCGTTGCATCGTCGAAGCGGATCAGTTTTAAATGTGTGGAGACGGATGAGGGCGGAGAATTGGTTCCTGTTGAGTGGTAGCCTCATGATCATGGACCAGTCATTTATGTGGAAACCGTAGACAACCGAGTCACGACATCATTTCTGAGGGGAAAAGTGCCGCCGGCGTCTCATCGCCCTGCCTTTGGGTGTCCACTGCGGAAGGATATGTGGCTCGCACCCATATATTCCAATCGAACCTACCAGAGAAGTGGGTCTTGGTCGGAGTCATCATGTCCACTATGTAGCGGACACATTTCCGGTCGTACGGCGAGGTAGTCCTTTTGGGTTTGATTGCAACTGCATTTGGTGGATGAGTGCTCACCGATCGGTTACGGGATTTACTCGTCACGTTCTGCTTTGTGGCTCACTCTTAGCCCTGCCAGCAGCCGCACAGTGACTAGTATTATTGCAAAATGAACATTGCCGACAAAGACAAGGGGAGATCGGAATGGCAGTTTCTAACTTATTAACTGTAATCAACCAGCCATACCCACCTCCAGGTTATGCACTACCCGAAGCTTGAACACGCGACCTGTTGATTAGAAGTCCAACGCTCTAACCATTGAGCCACAAATTCATTGTCTTGTCGATTTAAATCAGCAAATGAAAATGGACTAAGCTGTATCCATACGCAATGCTATTTAGACTTTTCGCTGCAGATATTTCCCAAACATTAATAGAATGTAACTGGTGGCAGTCCCTGCTGACTTATTCTCAATAGCAATTTTCGGACCTCAGAGCCCATTGATTAGTAATACAAGGCTTGGCATAAGGCAAAATTATTTTGGACACCATCTCAACGTTATTTTAGCGTGTGGTTGGCTGCTGATAACAAAATAGGCCAGAAACAGTCGTCTTGAGACCTTTTGTCGTTCTTAGTGCCCCTTCTGCAGAATTAATAACATTAAGTCAGGCTCTTCTACCTTGCCCCCACATATGTGAGCGTCTAAATCTCCAACGATATACG